>AXCO02013058.1:0-11234 GCA_000473525.2 Anopheles melas
GGTGAAAACTTTTGTTCAAACAAGCTTTCTGGAGGCTTGACGAATACTCAAAACATTCTTTACACTTTCACACTTTAAATCTTCATTCAGAAACAAAAGCGATAAAAATCAGCCTTCTAAATTCATACACCGCGGGATCTGCTGCTATAAAATGCAAATAGCTGACAGGCTGAAATTTCAGCCTACCAACTTAAAACGGAAAGGAGCCCAAATTTAGAAAATCGCGTTTATCGAGTATAGCGTATATTGGACCTGTAATGTATGTAATGAGCTAAAAATATAAGTCTATTACAGAATTAAATGATGAATACAAATTAGAACCTAATTTAATATATGAATTTCGTTGAATTACGCAAGTTATTTGTTATCTGGTCACTGGAATTCGGCCTGAATTGGCTCTGAAATGTATTGCACATGGTTTTGTAACGCACAGGTACTGTATACCAGTGACTGTATATGATTTTATTTAAATTAAAGCTTAAATCCATTGCGCATGAGTTATGCAACGAAACGTGTTATGCGAGATACAGAATGCACACTCACAGTCACAATTTAACATCAAACTTATTAACTGAAGGAGATCTACATTCTTCTTCCGCGCTATGGCGGGGTTTACAGTCGACCGGCTTGGTTGTCGAATGATCGTCACTACGCTTTACTAAGGGGTATTACTACGATCCTTGTGGTCGGCGAACATTACCACCAACACCACCACCAGAAGCACCATTCCATTGAAGCATCGCATCAGCTGTGTCGTCGTCGGCGGCGGCTGCGGTGGCGGGTCGACAAATCGCGGCCGTGTTCGTAAAGTGCTGCGTAAGCACACCTATCTTGCGGCTGCTGCGACCTACACCTGTACCGTTGGAATTTGTGATCCCGTATAGAAGTGGAAAGTAAACGAATGCCCCACTCTCCCGGCCTTCCCACTATGTTACCCCTTGCGCTCCGACCACCGTCTCGTGGTGGACGTGGTGGTACAGTGAATCGCACGCTGATCTCAACGAGATTGGCGTGGGCAGCGGTTTTACGATCTTGTTTGGTTGTTTTGTTTGTTTGTCGCCCGAGTACGCAGACACACGTCTCTGAAGGCGACGATGGATTTTTCAGTCAGTTTCAGTGGGTCAAGTAGTTCGTAAGATCACTCTCGATCGTGCGGAAGTTAGAATTTCGTTCGTGTATCGTCTTTTACGCTAAAGCGCACACCAGCAACAATTGGAGCAGGTTGCCCCGGCACACAAGGTGTATTGGGTGACGATTTATAGGAAGTATGTTAAACATTAAGCTCTTCATTTTATTTTCCTAATTGTTGTCCGAGGTGTGTGATGTTTGCTTTGAAGAAAAAAAAATGTATAACGGAAAAACTGTTGTTTAAAAGAAATTTTAAACATTAACCCACTCCGAAGGCGCGTCATGTGTTTGCATTGTGTCCTATTTATTGCCGATGTCGTGAGCATTGTTATTGAAAAATAATATTCCATGCACAAGCACCACCACTAGCACCCGCGCAACGCTATTAGGCGACGTACGGCGATATGGTGTAGTGAAAAAAAGAAAAGAAAAATAAATTACCAGTTTCGAAGTTGTGTCTGCGCGGCGGTTCGACAATGGACATCGTGGTGGCGCGGCTCTATGTGGTAATAGTTTTGTGGCATGTGTAATGATTAAGTTCTTTCCGCAAGGGGGAAAATCGCCGTAGTATTCTAGGGCTGTCCTCTCCCCCGTCTCCTTTGTCCATGTAAAAGGGGTAGAACCGCGTGGAACGGATGGAGATGAGATGGATGGATGAGAGGTGGAGAAAATAGATAGACACTTACGTGTACCAATGATGTGGCCAGTGCGATGTCTACCTAGTAAATATGTCCCTTCGATTTGATAGTCCTAGTAAATGGTGAACGAACTTCCCCTCCGTGGAAGTCGACCGCAGCACTGTGACAAGTGGCGGGTGTACGGGATGATATTAGCCGTTTGCAGCATATCTTCCGCGGGCTTAGAAATTTTTATCAATAAATATGGGTCCATTGCTAGCAGCATGGTCAGTCCTACATTTCCGGTGCATCTAAATGGTTCCTGGGGTCTGGGATCCTCACAATGTGAAACGTTCTGTGTTAGTTGTCCTTTTGTGTAGCTCTCAGTGAGCACATATAGCAGATACCGTATCAGTGCAGGTGTACAGTGAACTCCTGTGTTGCTAGTGTGATGATGGCACTGTGTAAGGTTGTTTGTGAGGAAATGTTGTTTTAGTATCAGATGATCACATGATCCATTCTCAGTTCCATTAATCGGTAACGGTTATGAAAAATACGAATGAGGTACATATATGCTGAAAATCCATGTCCTTTACAATTATCGTCTGTGTGGCTGATTGATTTTTTTCGCCACCTATAAAGTTATAATCCATGAGTTATATATGATATTCGAAAACGTTACGTATTGTCCGTTGCATTTGGTAATTTTTAAGAATTAGAGAGGATTTATGATGCTGGATTGGATTGATAAGTCTACCGGTGGTGGGGATATTGATCTCACCAATCTTAGTTTCAAACATGTGGAACAAATCTATTAGCAGTTACCAAGAATTATTTAAAGGTGTTGGTGATAAATCCCCATTTCGCTCGTAACAAATATAACGCAGAAGCTGACTGCTGTTGGGGTTGATCACGTTTCCTTATAAGTTGATGCCTCTAAACATTGATTGTCCTGATGTAATCCACACGTGGCCCACACAAACTAAAACTCCCACAGCCCCACTGGTGTCTGTGTAGGGTGCGAGATGAGATTTAAATTTTCTACAATCCCACTCACAGCCCTGAAGCTAGTTGTGATTGTTAACGCGTACTCTAGGTTTTGATTGCTAGGTCTTGAGCAACAATAAACAAGGCAGAGCGCTAATTACCATAATCAAAGCAAAGAGTGTAACTAAAGTTGCGTCTGTGTGCGTGGTTTTGTTTTATTCCATTTTATTGCAGCCATAAAATGAAGCGTGGAAACGAAGATGCCTGCGACGGCGCAAATGAGGAGCAAGTGTCCACAGAACAGGACGGATCTAACGATGAACAGAGTTCGAAAAACAATGCTCACGCTGAAGATTCGTCTGATTCGAGCAGCAAGTCGTCGGTGAAGCGGATGCGCTCCGAGGAGCAGGAGGTTCGGTTGCTGATTCCGAGCAAGGTAAGTGATCTGAAGTATTGTAAATTGTGTTTTTAAGACTGACAAGAAAATTAATTCACCTCTCCTCTCTATTTCTCTTGTTTTGTCCGCTTGCATCTCTGTGCCTTGCCATCGAACCGTTGTCCTGATAATCAAGATGGCTGGAGCTATCATAGGAAAAGGAGGCCACAACATCCAAAAGCTACGGACAGAGGTATAGTTACTGACGATTATGTTTGTTTTATATATTTTCTAAAAACTAATGCGTATATCTAATTTGTTTAGTTTTGTTTACTCGTTGAACTTCATTTTGGTTTCCTCTTGTTACATTGCTTTCGACAACGGTGCGATTATTAGTTAACCAAATCTTACTCCCCATCTCAATTGTCTGTTGCAGAATGTAATAATTACGTAAAATTTTCGGTACTAAATCGTTGTTTCTTGTATGGGACAAACGAAATGATGATGCACTATTTCCATCACAGAATGAGCGAATCTAGTGTTAACAGAATATTAATAGCAAAATTCTCTGCAGGTCTTTTGTATTAGCTGCGTAAATCCCACTGTAGATGATCTATTGTACACATTACATACTAACCGAGAATTATACCATTTTCCGGCTCTGTCAGCATATATACCACCAGGGATTATAAGAACTGTAACTATTTTATTCTGGTCTCTTGTAGTTTTTGATAGTCCTAGTCCTCGATAAATTGTGAGTCTGCAGTTCAGTTGGGCGCAGGACGCTTCTCGTGTTAGTGTCGAGTAACGTTTGGTTAGTTCAATCGTCTTCTGTAAACGATCCATCCAAGCTTTGGTTTGGACGATTGTGTTTTATACCGTTATTAGTTTGCCTCGATCGACATTCTTCTGATTCGTTTCGTGTCCTTTATTGATGTTAATAATGGTTGGTTTGCAACGTAAGCCTGTATCTAAATATGATTTTTTCTTCTTTCTCCTTTCCCCCCCTTCTCATATGTATTCCGTAATCTATCGATTCTCGGGTGTGTTAAACCGTTGGTACCGTGTAATTGAATTAAAAAATGACTACCCATGTTCATCTACTGCTATATTACCGCCACCAACCAAATACCACACACTGGCCCTACTACTACTACCACCACTACTATATCTTGGGGGAAAAACCATCAATACATTTGAACGCCCGCTGATATTAACAAATCGAAACGCTCTAAAAACCATACCCCTGCCAACCTGCGATGCCCGGAAACCCGAAATTGATGTCCCAACCGATGGCGATTATGGTGGTGTCTTCTGTCTCCTGGTGAAATATCCGTTGTGCACATTACACACAAAAAAACACACGAACACTACTTTTTTGTCGGGTACCAATCGACAATAACGTTCCTCACACCAAACACGCGCGCACCGTCTAATGGCGTGAACAATGATATACCCTATCTCGATGGTGGACGGCTTGTGTAATGTGGTGCTACATAAATTCGCTTCTGGATAACACTTGGCAATGTACTCGTTTATAACCCGTCGGGTCCACCACTATATTACGTATATCATCTGTACCGTCATGGCTCAACCCTTGCTGACTGCGCCTGCCCGATTACCTTGTGCCAACATTGCTAATCACAATCACCACGGGGTGTCTCCGGTCTCTCTGGCGTGTGTCTGTACAAAACTCTATGCTGGCAACTAAACGAACTGATCTCAAAATCGAACTCGATATGCTCACTTACTTGCCTCGCCTACCACCAACTGCCCTCTTGGTATTCCCGATCGCCCGGCATGTCAAACCCATGGGACTCAAATCGTGACTCCATAATCAATATGGCAACCACCAAACAAAATCGATCGAATCTCCCATTCTAACCCCGCCAACGTTAACGAATTCACGATCATTGCCCACGGTTTGGTGAAATGGTCAACGATCGCTATGGATCGTAACCATGATTGCGCGTGGTAATCAACGAAATGTGGAACCCCAATACAATAACCCCCGATCGTACGATTTCGATGATGGTGACGATCATCACTGTCTTGACAACTTCACTGTTGGATCATCAACGTCGTTACACTCTGGCTTTGTTGCGGAAAATGTGCACCATCGCTACCGACTGAATGTTATTGCTATTATTACCATTTCTGCTACTACCATTACCATCTGCTACTGCTACCACCACCAAACAACGTCACGATAAAACCGACCCTGTTGTTCCATATGTCCTGCCCCCGTGATGATCGCTCACCCGATGTGCGCCTGACTTATTCGTCTGATTGCCCGCCTGCCCGCCCGCTTACTCGTTCATCCGTTCGTGCCTGACCTGACTCGGATCATCTCTTCTGGAAAATAATATAAATTTCTACTCTCTCTCTCTCTCTCTCTCTTCTCTCTCTCTCTCTTTCTCTCTCTCTCTCTTTCTCTCTTTTCCAATGGTGTTTCTTTACACACATGCATCGCTGGCCATGTGTGTGTTTCACGAACGGCGCACCGCATTCCCAACATCGTTTGATCGATCAAACCCCCAAAACAAACCGAATCGAAACCAAAAACAAAAAAAAACACCAATCGTGTGTGTGTGTGTGTGTGTGTATGTATTGCCAAAACTAATGTGTGCCAAACCATAAACACTCTACGACTCTACAAACTCGTGTCTGTGTGTCGTGTGTATATGTGCCTGTGTCACTTAAATCAAACAAACCAATTAAACAAAAAAAAAAAACACACGCACACACATACACAATCTTCTTCTGTGCGGCTGCGTGTCCTTTGTGCGCACATCATCCCCCCAAATGCGCAGTATCAAGCCCAAGTGAATGTAGGCGACTGTACTGGCCCCGAACGGTAAAGACCTCTTTCTTTTATTTTTCTCTTTATATATTCTCTAAGCAAACTGAACCACTGAACTATTACAAATAACTATCCAAGAAAATCAACAACATGATCCACAGACATCTTTTTTTACCCATACCCCATACCACCACCCGCCCATGCCGAAGAGTGTTGTTGTTGTATCAGTATCTGGTATCCCTTTTCGTTTGCAATCGTTTGTAAATGTGTAAATCTCTCATCCGCCTCTCCACCATCCACCTTTTGGTTTTACAAATTAGCATCATCCTTTTGTACATCTGTCGAGATAATATGTTCTGTTTGTAATTGTTATACTAAAATGGTAATAAAATGTAATACAATTTTCAAACGCCACCTTCGAGAAAAGCACTCCCATTTGGAAAGGTGACAAGAATTTCAAAATAAAAGAAGATGAAAAGCTCTCCGACCGTTCCTAATTGATGCACCGGGTGTGTTGCATGTTACAGTAACTACAACAGCTCTGCATCTGTTGATAACGGTAAAAAGGAAAGATGAAGGCATTAGTTACTCTTTTTCATATAGAGGGGAAGTATTCCTCCGTCACCATTAATTAGGAAGAAATGCACCTGCCACACCATGCATCTGCCGTCTTATGGAGTGAGAGTGCTGTATACACAAAGACATGATACAGTCGCCTACGATCGAGTACGATTTGGAAGGGAGCTTATTTTGTCGATCATTGGACTACATTTTGATTCCTTTCTCCGACCTCCAAATGGTAGTGCTTGCAATCGAAACATGATAACGGAAAAAATTGTTGATATTTTTCTGCTCCGCATATGTGTCCCTCTTTGTAAGATAAACGTATCTCCCCTAATCGACTGTTGCAATGTGGATGGTAGAGAGAGAAGAGACCCTAGAATGTATGTGTTCCTCCCTTCCTCCCCGCCCAGTATCTAATACCCAAAAATTTAATCTGTTTGTGTTCTACGTGACGATTCACCATCAACGCTCTGGTAGAAATCCTTCTCAAAATAAGAAGTAACAACTATTATTCCACAATCCTTCTTCGTACCCGTTTTGAATTGTGTCTCCTGCTCAAAAAGGTTTCCCGAATCGATTATCTTAAAATAACTTAAAACTACTTCCCACTATAGAAACCGATTCTTGGATCACGATTCTTTCACCTGTTTCTAGCGTTCTGTTGATCATACGTTCTAAACACACCTATCCTTATTGAACATATATCGTACCTGCAATATCTTATGTGTGTGTGTGAGTGTTCGTTTGTTTTTCCTTTTGTTTCCCTTTCTGTGTTTGCTACTTTCGTTTTATCTTATGTATCCTCACGATCGCTGCTGGAAGACAATAACCTTCGAATCCATATACTGTCTTTTTGTGACTCTCTTAGTATGAGTGCATCGTTGTAATGTTACCACCTCTACCTCTAAAATAATATAATTATTGCTTGTTTTTGTGGATACATTAAATCGTAATGATTCTTTTTTCTTGGTCAGTCATTAAAATAAAGGATCCTCCCACACCCAATGTACTAATTCTCAGTTCAATGCCAACATCTTCATATTAACAAATTTATAGCTTATACTATCCAAAGACCTTCCCAAATTTGCATACACAAAGTAACAGACATCACGTGTCCGAATTCCTTGCTAAAACCACCATTCATAATTGTTTGGTTGCGCGTATAGGTAATATCAATATGTGTTTTATGTATTAAAATTAACTGACGTTTATTAAAAAAATATCTCTCATCATCACTATCCCCACTTTTCTGTTGCCTTGAAATCCGTTCGAGGAACGCTAATTCCCGCAAGAGTTCCCTATCACACACACACTCATGTTGTAAAGTTTAGGCCAAGTAAGCTTCCTTAAATGATTGAAAACAATGTAGCCTTAGCAAGGTGGGATACAATTTAAAAATGAAATACACACAACTATACAATCTTCTCTTTTTTTCGCATACCTAAAATCATGTCAGGATAGTTTTTTCGTAAAATTTGTAACATGTTTTCTTATACAATGCGCAATGATGCTACACATGAATCTTCTTGCCGGTGAAGACGCAGCATAATTTGTTTGTTTCCATACAACTATACACTAATGTACCTTTGCGACATATTCTGAACGTGATTATTGTTGTTGTACATGTTGCTAACGCAAACCTATTGTACTTGTATACTCTCTTATCCATACCAGCTGCAATGTGAATGCATTTATGTTTAATGAATTGTGGCTTTTTATCTTTCTCGGTCGTTGTATTTACAGTGTGCTTACCATTGGTGGCGATATGGAGACGGTGACGAAAGTAGTGAAGGATGTGATGAAGCATCTTGATCGGGTGAGTAAATCTACCTGTATAAGAACTCCTATAAGAATAAAACATACGTATTCCTATTGGAAAGCCCGCGAACATGAGAAAACGGATTTGGTCGTTAATGCATATTGTTAATGCATTGTATAGTTGTGACAAGAGTGTAACTGTATAAAGCGCCTTTTATTCATGTCACATTCTAGAGGGAAAGGAAATGTATAACCTTTTTTCGAATTCAACTTTATCGTTTTAACCAAACCACAGCCGCCCCGCGAGTATATACGCCAACGTGCGGTTCGTCCAATTGGTATCGCGTGTTGTCCGTAATTACAAGTTTAAATTTTCATAAAGTGCATGGCGTCGGATTGTCTATACGTGGTAGACGGGTCCAGCCGTACCCTGTATTTACACTCATTTGGTTCGTGTTGTTGATTTGTTTGTGGCGAGTAGTGCGTTTTTTGTTGTTGTACGTTTCGACTGTACCCCTTTGATACTGATGTCTACGTTTTTCACGCCAGAAGCTGGCGCAGAAGAACTGGTGTGTTTTTCAGCCTTCGGTTTCTCCTACCACGATGTGGCGAGTTGTGAAGTCCTTTTAGAGTACTCGTGCCGGACATTGGCTGGTTAATCGGCGCCAGTCGTTGATAATAGGTTAACATTGTGTATGTACCAAAGCATATCAGTCTTGTTTTCTGCACAAATACCGCACAACGAATAGGTATTTTTTCCTCGATGTTGTCTAAAAATGATTCTTTACAGTTCTTCGTAATATTTTTCTAACTCGTGTTATCCTTTTCGTGTCCCATTTTCCATGTCCCCGATCGCACCTCGATCGAACTAGGCCGGCGATAATGAGTACGAGTTGAGAATACTGATTCATCTCAGCCTGGCAGGATGCGTCATCGGCCGCGGTGGAAGCAAAATAAAGGAGATCAAGGATGTAAGTACACCACACCAACATTAAAAATGAAAGCAAAATTAAATGTCGAACTCGTACGCGCCCGCTCGTGCGGTATGTTCATCCTGGGCGCACTTTACCGCCTCTTAAAATGTGGCGCATGTCGCGAACCGCCTGCATAATTTATCATCCAGCGTAGGATAAATTATGAATTCTAAGTCAACAGTTTAAGCACCGTCGAATGTGTGCTGTGTTTACTCCTCCCGCTCTCCTGTGTGTCCCTGTGCCACAGTGGTGACAGTTATCATTCCTTTGTTACGCCAGTGTCTTAGTTGCGGTAGTTTGCCAACCGTGATCTGTTTTTCTTCTTCTTTTTTTCTTGCCCTTTATTCGGTGATGCTAAAATGGGTTCCATGTTTGCATAATTGTTTGTCTGTGTGTGTACTCAGCTCGGAATCCTTTTGGTACACTACACCTAGGTTTAACTTCGCTGCATCTTTTGCTGGGGAAGCAAATGTATGGGGTGTCGCTATAGTTGCGTGTAAGCCAATTTCCATACCAATATGACGTCAGTGCATCGCAGTGCTCGAATTCATTGCGCTAAAACGTTGAACACACATGAGCAAGAAAAAAAAAACACACGCACACATAAGGAAAGAGAAGTCCTTCCAATGCGCACAGTTTGGCGAAAATATATCTCTAGGAATTGGGAAATTGTAGCCATCATCACATCCGCGTCATCGTCGGCACACCACCGTACGTCGCGTGTTCGATGCAGGGTTATGCGCGCCACCGAGGTGCCACGGTGGTAAGATTTTACACCGGGGAAAAGAAATCGCTGGTCGGAAAAGCGTTCGCCTGGCGAGAGCGCTCGAAACGATCGACAGCGAGCGCGTGGTTGGGCCGACCGGTGGTGCGATACGTGAAGGAGCGGGGAGATATTTCTGTCTGCAGTGAGCGCATTTAATGGCGCCAGCAGTATGTGTTGGTTAGCTGCGTAATGCTGCTTTGGCCACAAACTAGCAGCAGCAGCAGCAGCAGCGGCAGCAGTGGCCAGAGGGGAGGGTTCGGTCGGTTCGCCGTTTCGTAGCGTGCCCAGGCGACGGGGTCGGTACGTGTAATCCTGTGGCAGAACAGATGACAAAAGCAAATCGTTATTAAGATACGCACGGAACCGTGACGCAGGCGGGCGGGCAGCATTGTTGGGATGTGTTGTGCGGGGCGTAATCGGCGATTGCATGTAGTAGTAAACGTTGCACCGCCACGCACACGCACACTCTCTTCATGTCCCGGGACCCTTTTCCCGGCCTTGCGTGTGTGTGTGTGTATGTGGTACTCATAACCGCGCCCGACATATCCTTGCGCGCGGGCACGCAACTGGAGATCGTAGGGAAGTTGCAGACTCGGTTAACCACGGCTACCAGAAGGCGCCTACTAGTGGTTGGGCTATGACCTGCTTTAGCTGTGCGTCACTCCTCCATTACCTTCGTTCGTTGCCTTCTTTACCCCTTTGCTCCTCGCGCACGCATGCATGCTGGAAACTATTTTGAGCGTTTCATGGAAATAATTATGACTCCTAACCACTGGTTATAATGAGAGCAGTGCACATTTGCTTCACTCCCATGTTGTGTGTGTGTTTCAAGTTCTTTTGGTGTCCGCATCGGGGGAGCAACCAAATGGGAAAAGGGGCCTGTAGATCTGAAATGTAGGGTAATTATTGTACCGTTTTCAGGCGACATATACTACTCTCCGCACACACTGCTTGTCCGTATGTCCTTGTCTTGCGGTTTTCCCGATGGCATGTGGAGTTGATGTGGGGAGTAATGAACGATTGTATGTGGTCTGCGTGGCGGCAAGCTGTTTTACAATTTCTATTTTAACTTGTATTACATTCGTTTGGGTAAATTGTAACGTGTGCGGAGAAGTATCCACGTAGGTGCACACGTGTACGTATTTGGTAGCAAATCGGCAAATATGTTCAAAGCACCGTTCCAAAGGCGATAGAGTGCATTTTATTTGGTATGATGATCTAGAACAGGGGTCTCCAAACTACGGCCCGCGGGCCGCATGCG
>AXCO02013081.1:0-11905 GCA_000473525.2 Anopheles melas
AAGAAGCCCGGTTTCGGACAGTTTCGACAGCTGACTAATGCGAGGAATGAGCGAAAGGAAAGGCTTTTCGTCGTCGTCGTCGTCGTCGTCAGCGGACACCAGATGTGTAACCTGCTGGAGGTGTGTGTGTGTGTGTGTGTGTTTTGCCGATGACCAATGGTTGCTTGACATGCTCTGGACATGACAGAAACACACGGTGAATTAGTTCATCGTTGCGGCACATATCAATCACCAGGCTGCTTGATCGTGTTGCGGCTTAAAGAAACGCCGCAAAGAAAGGTGCACCACGCTACGGCGCACGATCGAGACCAAAACTGTCCCAGGTGATTGCTTGTTTGAGGGTTTGTTTTTTTTTCCCGGTGATAGTGCTCTCTCACCGAAAGCGGCAAGGATACTGGAGCGATAAAACCAACTTCACTCACCTGCCTTATATGGTAGTTCACCAATTTATCATGCTCCCCAGCCAACTCGCGGCTCTTTTAGCGTCAATTTTTGACCTTCGAACATTGCCATTGAATGGAGACATCATCATCGTCATCATCAACATCATCATCGCCATTGGCTGGAAGATCAGGGTATGCATAAAGCTCTCTACATAATTGCCCTCCGCGCGACCACCCGTGTGTCCTTGTCTGTAGATGACAGTTAAGAGGAGAAGGTATGAGCGATGTTGCCAGCGAGGTGCCTGGCGATCGTGCGGCGATCGTACGGCGGTTGTGTAATAACGTGACCATAGCCTGATTATCGCCGATAACACTTTCGTTATGGGACGCTTTTGATGGGGTTTCAAGAACGAACGAGATACTGCAGCATAAATTGTAAATGCGGCGGATTTTTGGTTTTCGGTTTGTTTTGTCCACCCCAAAAGGGTACTAGGACAAATGGAAACCGGTTTAGCGCAATAAAATGATAACAATTAAAGTAAGCACCGCACCGCACCGTACCGGTAACTACTCAAAGCAATATGTTTCTCATCTGGCCTTGCGTGCAACTCTGTGCTCATATAATGTAGAAACCCATTGCAGTTTGATGTTGGAGCACAATTTAAAGGGCACGCACAGCTGTTGCCTTATTTGGAGAGCAGACAGAAGAAAAAAAAACTAACGAACGAGACCAAACTCCACTTTCCCATCTGGGTCTGTGTGGCGCCAAGAACACGCGTAAAGTGTGCGCGCGGTGGGTGAAATAGGACTCCCAAAAATTCACCCTCAACCTCTACCACTACGGACTACGCCTTTGCCGACACGTGAACCGCTCAGAAGCCATTTTTAGCCGCCGATGGAAGCTGTGTGCATTTTTTCCTCACTTCATTAGTCTTTGATGGTGCTGATGATGATCGTCGTTTTCGGTGACTTGGTGCGCCTAATGATTACGAATAGCCACATAGCAGTTAGTGGTGGTGGTGGATTTGTGCATAGAAAGTCCACTGAAGTTTTCCATGTGCGTCGTCGCTTCGCTGAGATGGATGGGTGCGATTTGTTCGAACCTACGGAACGGAATGTAATGATGAGTATTTTCAGATCATGGGAAGTGAAACGATCACTTCACGATCGCTGCCCTTATCCGTGCGTGCGTGTGTGTGTGTGTGTGTGTTTGTGTGTGAGAGGGTATTAAATTTTTATGGTTAAAACAGTCCCTCAATCCCCCTGCCATGTGCATTCGGTTACCCAAAAGAGATTTTTATGCGTTTATTACGATTTTGCTTTGATTGATGGGATCTTCACTTTACCGCGCACTGTCCCGGACGCGCGAATCGAATGAGAAGCTTTTGCGATGCATCTTGCATTCCCCGTCTTGGTTTTGGGGTAATAACATGTCTGCTGCTGCAGGCACTGATGTGATGCACCACTACACACACACACACACACACTAAAACCGTGGTTGGACGGTACCATTATATGGCAAAAAACCATTAAAATGTAATCTATAAGTGTGCATTTGCCCTCTCCCTCCAAAAAAAGAACAGACGATCGACGACACTCGATGCAACACAAATATGGGAATGCATTCCTTTGTTTAATGGGACTAATGTTATGAGTATCGGAAAGAGTGCACAAGTTTATATGTTGCTCAAGGGGAAAACAATGTGAGTTTGGAGGAAAATCTCTAACCTTTCAAATGAACATTACATCAATTCGAAGTGATCACTGCTCTATTGGCTTATTGCCGATCATTAACGTATGGATAATTAAGAATCCATTAGTTTTGTAACGATTCTATAAATGGGAAGCATTTAAACCGTCTTTTCAAAAGAAATGCAGATCATCCCATCAGAAGAAAAAGGGGATTTTTCCACCATTCCAGATCGTAGCCTCTCGGTTCGAGAATAGTTTCCCCCAAGGGAGATCAGTCTCCTGCAGCACACAAATTCCTAGTGATCACCACTGAACCACGATAATGCACCGCACGTGCGCTTGTCATGATGGCAAAGTGGTGGTGGTGGAGTGGTGTCTGCTGTTGCTGTTGAGAAAAAAGTGGTAATATAATGCGCCCTCTCGATCGTGATGCTTATGCGTTTCGATGATGACGCGATAGCGACACCGCCTGCCTCCCTTTTGAGTGTGGCTGTATGGGCCCGTCCTTTCTGTCCACCTTCTGTCGCCCCAAAAACTCTGGATACCACTCGCGCATTATTGGGCGGGACAGCTATTTTAAGCTTTGATGCTAAGAAAAACACACCGTCACGAGAAAAGCGTATGCTCCGATTCCTTAGATGTGCTGTGTGGTGGTCGATAGATCGGTTTTAGGATGGCAGGAATGGAGAGAGAGAGAGATAGAGAGAGAAAGAGAACGACGGAGCGTCGGCGAGATTGAACATATATTATGCAAGTGTTGAAAGCAATCGCCCCCAGCATGGACAGTTGGACCACCATCAAAGAGGAACTGTGGCATTGTTTTCCTTATCGATGTACGTACTCGCCTCCTTTGCAGTGAGCATTAAAATGAAAGTCTGTCGTTTATTACGCACCTTCAAGAGTGTAACGACTAGGAACAACCGTTTTTTTTCTTCATTGCAAACAAGAAGCAGCTGCTCTCCCTGCCTGTGTGGTTGAACAGTTTTTTTTTCCCACTTCATTTAACATTTTGATAATCCTCATTTAATCGGTGTCGCGGGTTATAGTGCTTTTCTTTTTTTGGAGACACTTCCAAACTGCCTCGCCGCCACAACAGATTTTCGTCCATTAAAAGCCCCCGCAATGTGACGTTATCCGTAAACGCCGCGGACCTGGGCCGGTCTGGTCGGTTTGAGTGGGATATGGGCGTGTGCAGCAAACTGCATGCATTTACCGACATTGACATACACCCAGAAAGCGTTATTGACACACACACACGTGCGCGCATACGCAGAGTTCACGCAACAGGAACCGCTCGACCGCGGCGCACAGCACTGTACCGTCGTGCGCATTCAGTGACACGCGGGCGGTATGTGGTCGCCGTTGCCGTCGTGATGGTCGGATTGCTTGGATGGTGCGTTTCACGTGGGAAGAAAGTGAATGAAATAAAAAAAAAAAACGGGAAAAGAGTTGAGCAAGAAGGTTTTTTTCTCTCCTACTTTATTTTTGGGAATATAAATTTCCCTTCGATCAGCCGCAAAGGGACAAAACCCACCACCACCAGGCGGGCAAACGACAGTGAGTGTTTCTTGAGTTGTTTTTTTTTTGTTTCTTCCTCCTCCCCAACTTCCTTTCGAAGGGGTGGGGGTAGGGCTTCCCTCGTATCCGACACCTAACAGATCGCCCAACAACACCAACAACACACGGTACGAACGACGGAGAAAAGCTCGACACCTTTGAGAATGAAGGTGTAAGAAAATTGTGTATAATGAATGTGACGTGTCTACAAAAATAAATATCAATAAAACGCCGAAAAACGCTTGTTTTTGGGGCCTGTTCGTCTCACACTTCTCTCTCTCTCTCCATCACTCTTGTTGGACCGGCAAAGCAAAGTGATAGGCGACAAGAGAGACACAGGGAAATGTTGAAAGAAGCTACAAATTATACTGCGGCCCACATGTCTGACCACCCTTACCGCCCACATAAGCACACACGCACCTAAGCAAACACCTAGAGCAGCAACAGTCGATCGATGACAGTCGATCGCTAATGCCGCACGTTCGAATCGGCGTTGGTGTTGATAAGATCGACGGCGGATCGACGCTCTACACTCTGTTCAACTTATTGGATTGGTGTTGGGAAAATATACAGATTTATCAAACCTTTGGCCCGACGCAAAACCGAGCCCGGGTCTGGGATATGAGAAGAATGATTAACTCGCTGCTCACCATAAACTACATCTGTTTGTTTATTTGCTTTGCAGGAAGCAGCACCGACATTGGCCCATCGGTACTGGGCTACTTGGATACTCTAGCCAATAACTTCAGCGAGGAAGCTAAGCAACTGGTCGAATCATCCAACAACAATAAACTGCAAACCCCGACTGCGACGGCGCCACCACCACCACCACCACCATCTCCCGCGGTAGCGATCGTGCACCCGCTGCAAAGGGTGGCCGTCCATGTGATCAAGCACGATACAACATCCGCTGGTAGTGGCGGCGGCGTGTTTGAGGGTAGCGAGCACCAGCGAACAGTGGACGGTGGAGAATATCTCGCTCGCAGCAATCTTTTCAGGTCAGCAGGTCTGCCCCCACCCAGCACCGGCGAGCTAAACGCGGGAAGGGTTAAAAAGTTCTCTGATAAATTCTTCAGTCTGGTATCGCCCAATGTGCAACGGATGGTGTCCAACACGACGGACGTGAACGAAACCAGCAGCATCAGCAACGGCGTGGAATCGTCCGTCTTCATCCGCAATCATGTCCAGTCGGCGTCCTTCAGTGCTGCGTCTAGTCGAAAACCTGGCAGACAGATGGGGACTACTATGCCGCTGCAAGTAACCGGTCACAGCCATAAGAATCTGCCGCTGTCCAAAAACATTGCCAAACTGACGCACGTGAACAGTGAGCTGATGATGGATCACTCTGTTGACGCCCCGATAGCCCCTGCCAGGTATAGGCAACACCGAGAAGCCGTGATTCGTGTGCCCGGTGGTCAGGAGGGTAAGGAGGAGACCGTGGTCGATGGTAATGGAAACATTGCTACCGAAAAGCGTCGCCAGAATGCGCCAGCGGAAGAGCTACAGAACGTGTCCGCACTGCAGCTCAAGATTCGTTCTCTTACGGTGGAGCTAGAAAACGGTACGGATCCTACTAGTACTACTACTACTACTACTACTACTACTACTACTACTAGTACCGGACCATCATCTTCAGCGGCCAGCCCCGTCCAAACCAAAGAGATCGGAGACCCGATGGACAGCGATGTTGTGCTAAGAGGCAACGCAGCAAACAGCGGCACCACTATCGATAATGCGTTCGTAGAGAACTGTGTCGACCTGGTGGAGCATCGCAATACCGTGGTCGAGGCGTGCAATTTCTATCCCAACCTTGGCCGTACCGTTCCGCCAAGTCCGGACGATCGGCGCACCTTGGCAGAAGCACGGGCAAAGCTGCTCGATGCGAACAGCAGCTGTAAAGCGGCCATTCCCGCCTCGCCCAAGCTGAACACGCGCATCGCCAACGAACAATCCACCTCTACGTCAACCCCGAGCTTGGACACCAGCGTCGGAAATGGTTCGCAATACTCTAGCAAAGCGTCACTGCTGATCCCTCCCAACACGCCCGTGCTTAGCTCGAGACCGCTGTCGGCCTCGTCCATCTGTTCCTACTCGTCCAGCACCAGTTCGTCCGGCTCGGAGCACCATCTGCCCGGTGGCAAGGGCAGTGCGCCCGGCTCCTATCAGGCCAGCGTGGAAAGTCTGGCCGATCACAGCGAACCCGAGCAGCACGGTGGCAACCTGCTGCTCCTGCGACACTGCGATGGAAATGAGCTGGCGCCGGGCACTGGTCCCGTCATCGGTATGACGATGTGCGAACGGGCCGTGCGGGAAATTATCGATTCCGAGAGCAGCTACGTGAAGGATCTTGGTCAGGTTATTAGAGGGTAAGCATAGAGAAACACACCCGGAAACACACCCGTTTACAAACGATCTCTCGCCGTTTGCAGCTATCTGGAGGATTGGAAAGAACGGGCCTGCCTGAAGCACGATCAGCTAAAGGTGTTGTTTAGCAACATTCAGGAAGTGTACGATTTCAACTTTAAGCTACTTAACCGACTGCGCGAAGCCAAAGGCGATCCGGTTACTATTTCCAACTGCTTCATCGATCTGCACGCCGAGTTCTGCTGCTACACTACCTACTGGTACGTTTGCTAGCAGCCACCTCCCCCTGCTTGCATTCTGTTGTGCATTATCATTTATCTCACATCAAACACTCACTTACACCACCACCACCTTCCCTCCGCCTTGTTGCAGCACCAGCTATCCGGAAGCCATTTCTCTGCTAACAACGCTGCTGCAAGCAACGCACACGAACGCGCTGCTCGTTTCGACGCAGAAAATGCTCAAACACACACTGCCGCTGGGGTCATACCTGCTGAAACCAGTGCAACGGATTCTGAAGTATCATCTGCTGCTGGATGTAAGTATGATCAGGTGCAGGAATATTCCGCGGTCGGATTAGTCAGTAGTCCGCGCAGCAAGATTGCGATCTGAAGGTCACGCTTATTGATTGGAGATCGCGGCCGCGGACCGGGACGCTCGCTCGATTCAATCACTTACGATCATAAATCATTGCCTTTAATGTACTCTACACCATGCCCCCCATACCACTTACCCAGCTCGGATCTACAAGAGCAGTTCCCGTTTTCATTTGTCATACTGGGCCGATCGCTCAGTAAAAGTGCACCTCTCTCTCTCTCTCTCTCTCTCTCTCTCTCACCCTTCGATCCTTTCTCTTTCTCTGTATAGAATTTGCGCAAACACTGCAGCGACCAGCAAGTGGCATTGGCGCACGAGCTAATGAAGAAAGTCGCACACAACATCGATCAGGTGAAGACGAAGCTGGACCAGGCGCGGCTAGTGAAGGAGCTGGCGGGCATACTGGACGGTTGGCTCGGCCCGGACCTGTCCGTGTTGGGCGATCTGCTGCACGAGGGTCGTCTGCTGGAGCACAGCAAGCCGCGCATTGTGCTGCTCTTCCAAACCATGCTCATCATCGCGAAGCCAAAGGAGGACAAAAGGCTACAGTTTCGCGCTTACATACCGGTAGGTTCATTTAACGACGAATCATTGCCCCTCTCTCTCACACACACACGCTCATCTCTTTCCGTTTGTTTGATTATGCAGTGCAAGAATTTAATGCTGGTCGAGCATCTTCCGGGCGAGCCGGTCTGCTTCCGCGTGATCCCGTTCGACGATCCCAAGGGGGCGCTCCAGCTTACGGCGCGCAATCGCGAGGAGAAGCGCATTTGGACGCAGCAGATTAAGAAAGCGATGCTGCAGCACTACTCCGACATACCGACGAGGGCGATGGAGTTGGTCCTGCAGCTCGGCGACGAAGATGGTTGGTAGCCGAAAGCCGAAATGGGGTTTCCCCCGTTGCCCATCCATAGATTTCATGTTTCTTTCTTTGGCAGAACGCTTTACAGACAAGCAGTACTGGAAGAGGCCAGCGAACAATTCGCCCATCCCGGAGTACCTCGAACGGCGGCAGCAGTTTCGCCGCAGTGAGATGCGGATGCGATCGAAGAAGAATCTGCTCAAGAAGGATGCTAGTGCTGCTGCAGTTCCACCGTCGGTCAATGGCCTATCCGGGCCCTCGTTCCGATCGTACTCGAGCGACTTGGAAAGTGTCCCCCCTGCCGTGTCATCCTCCAATCAGCGCCACGAATCACCATCCAACGAGGACTGCAAGTGTGATGCGGTAAAGCGTCAACTGCAAGTGGAGATCATCAATCTTCCAGCAAAAGACGCAACGACGGCCGGCTCAAAGACCTCCCCACCACCACCAAAGCCCGCTCGCAGTCGATCGGAAACGCGATGCGGACCGGCCGATGATGAGGAAGAGCGGCTGCTAAAGTCTTTGTACGAGCGAAGAAAGCTTTCAGCGCCCACGAAGCGTGGAGCAAAGATGAAGGAAAGCTTTGCTAGCATTCGCTCGTACAACAGCACCATGATACCGAAGCGTATCAGCGACATACGGAAGCGTCGACCGAAGACACTAACAAGCAGTTCCACGTTCTACACGGATCTGGAGATAAGCAGCGAAACGAATGCGACGACGGATCACGAAACCGTCGACCCTTCGATCGGCGATCATGCCACGAGTGATGAGACGGTGGTGCAAACTGTCACAACGGCGATGGAACAAGATTGCCAAACGGCTGCAAGCAGAGCGGAATCGTCGGCCGGTGGCGATGGTAGCAGTAGTATGGAACCGAAGAAGGATTGCGAAATCATCTCGCAGCTCATTCTGGATGTGGAGCAGTTCAACAAGGTTCTAAACAAACCGGTTACGAAGAAGAAGTCGTTCGATGCCTCTAGCTGCAGTCGTCCGACGGCATTGCTCAGTTCGCAACGCAAACCCGAACCGCCGAGTACGGAGCCACCCTGTGATGAAGATGACGTTGCGGGAGCGCAGGACGAAGAAAGCAAATTGCAAACTTCCACTGTCACCCTTTCCGGATCGGACGAAGCGGAACCGATCTACGAATCGTTGCTGCGAAACGTGCACGTACCGTACAAGTATGCTCCACCCTCGTTGGCAAGGCATTCGCTGCCCTGCGGCGAGGGTGGCTGCTCCAGCAGCAGCAATTCAGGTACGGGTTCGTGTCCGAAACTTCTCGACGATCTGGCCGTTCGAAGAACTCGCCCCGAATCGGACTATGTCACCCTGGCTTATTCGGAACTGGGCCTGCTGGAAGGTATTGCTGCGGAGGATGCGAGAAGTTTGCAGGTGAAATCTAGCAGCCAGCACATAACGCCACAGCTACTGCGTAACAGCGACACCAACATCAGTTACCATCGCGACAACAACGGGCAGCAGGGCAAAGAATCCGACGACGATGTGGAAAAGCTTGCGATGCATCATCATCATCAACCACCGAGCTCACCGTCATCGGGCGGTGATCTTAGTGCACAGGGGAGCGAGAAGGTCACTGTTATGAAGCAGTCATTTCTCGAGCGCCAGGGAAGCTTGAGCATGAAGACTACGGCACAGAAAAGTATTTTGCAACGATTTATCTCCCTGCACTCGACGTCCTCATCGACCGGCGGTGGCACAATGGGCAGTGAGGGCAATCTGTTGCTACATTCGCTTCAGCGCAAACTGTCCGAACCAAACGGTTCGGGCGGGGCAATCTACAAGCAGGGCAGCATGGACCTTGGCTCACGTATTGCACACCTTGACTATGCCGATCCAAAAACCCTGTTCTTTCCACCCTCGGCACCGTCTAGTGCGTCGTCCGTGACGACGCTTTCGATGGGTGGTAGTGGCCCCACCGTCAACCAGAACGTGCTCATCAACCGTGCATCGATGCAGTCGGCGAATGGTAGTAACGGTAGTAACGATGCGCAACAACGGGACTCGGTGCTGGCATCGAGCTCCTCCAGTGACAGTGTATGCGACGAACACGCCATTCCCGCTGGATCATCGATGAACACCACCACCACCATCGCGTACGACGATGACGATGACGAACGGTGCTGCTTCTATGAGCGAACGGTCGAAGAGTGCCTGGAGCATGATTTTCGCGATTCCGCCGTCTACAGTGGTGATGACAACGATCGTCAACAGCAGCAGCGTGTGAATGGTGGTGGCATCGATCACCAGCATCTTTACGAAGCGCTCACGCCCATTGCATCGCCACCGCGTGCCAAGCAGCCAGGCGAGCAGGCGGCATCGAACGGTGGTGATTCGGGTGGTGGTCAGCAACGGAATTCGGCTGCACCACCACCGATCCCAGCGAAACCGGCACATCTGGGTCTGGTGAAGCGGCCTACTTCGACTGTGTCAGCTACGGCGGCGCCAACGTCGCCAACAAACCCAACAGCCACGACCGGCACAGGAAACAACAACAGCCGTGGCTGGGTGTTACAGCAAGTGCGAAGATTTCAGTAAAGATTTCAAACTAGTATTTTGGTAACCTGTATTACATGTTTTAGTGTAACAGCTGCTGGTGGTGCTGAAACACGCCCCACGTGTGAGAAAGAGAGCATCATAACGCCGTCTCTGTCGCGCGCTCTTTCTCTCGGAAGATGGCCAAAGAAATGTAATTTCGATCAATCTAATTGATGTAAACTGAAAGGGAAACACACCCATTTTTCGCATCGGTCAGTGTGTTGGAACCGATCTTAAAATGCCTTCGTGTGTGTGTGTGTGTGTGTGTGTGTGTGTGTGTTTTTGTTTTAGCACAATACTATAGTAAACATATAAGTAGCAAGAATATAGAAGTGCGTCAGGCCGGATCCACATCGCAACACCTAGTTTTTTAGGCAGCAAATGCGTGCGTGTGTGCAGTTTTGCAATATATTTATCTGCGTGCAGTTTTATCGTCTATTAGAGAAGCCCTTACTAACCATACGGCAGGCAAATTACCCCGCAATATACTAACCGTAGTGTGTAGTAGTAATGTAGTAGTGATTTCCTTTATGGCATGAATTTGCAGAAAACGGCGGAAAGCGGTTTGCCATCCTTAGTGCCTTTTACGGCGGCCTTTTAAACGTGTGCATTCTGAAGAGTTTTATGAAAGTTTATTTTTTATTTTAACTTATTGTATGTTCAAACATCACCCTTATACAACATTGGCTTCGTGCCTCCGAAAGGTGAGCTAGCTATAGAACGTAGCGCAAAGGAGAAAGCATAGAAAATTTACTAGCTGCAATCAATAAAATACAAAGTGGTAGCATTAAATGTGTCTTTTCTTTACTATATTTCGAGAGAAAATCATGATGGTCGACCAGAGGGTATGTTCTCGGAGTTCGGATAACTAGAAAAACTCAACATATTTATGCTTTCGACTAACTAGTTCCAGTAACGTGTATTGTTGGGTGATTTTGTTATTATCATACGATCAATATTATTATCGTGATTATCATTGTTATTATCTCGTAACTTGCTTAATACTATTCTATAACGCGAAAGATTTGTTTTCTCTACTAGTTTCTGATATGGTATGGTATGGTTCGTTTGTTCTTTTTCGAATCGATCTCAAAACTACAGTCAATAATGTAAAGGAGATTAATCATCATAAACAGAGGTTATGAACAACTGAAATACCCAACAAAATGTGCGTGGATTGCAGTGACAAAGCAAAGTGAGAAGATTGCCTTTGCTTTACATAAAATTAGCAGAACAAAACACGTGGCCCGGCCATTTGTCACATCTCAACGTTCCCATTGCGCTTCAACGTTGGCGAGTTGGCATTGCCCGCCAGCTTGTATGGGGGAGGTTTTGGGCGCATGTACATGTTGCCAATGTGGGGACTGCCCTCGCGATAGAAGCTATCGGTCGGACTGGAATGGAATGGTAAACAAAATGAAAGCACGTGTCGCTGTGCCCAGCTTAGCTCGCGCTTACCTGATCGAGTGGGTATCATCGAACGGTACGTCGCGCAGACTCTTCAGCTTGATCGTGGACTTGATGTCATCAGGCGAGTAGTGCACCATCTGTACGTTCGGTGCGGCTGGACTGTACTCGGTACGGGATGATTTTTGCATCCTGTCAAAGAAAGTAGACCAATTTTAAGTGTACAATTATTACGACAAACAATCAGAATTGAACAGTTAAAGAAAATCTCATTAGTAATCACATTTTTACCTAAGAAAATCAGTGCAAATGTAGAAAACATAATTGAAATAATACTCTGAATCGTCGTCATGCCTGGCGAAAACGGAACAAAAAAAAAGAACAAAAGAAAAACACATAAAGCATTAATAAACAACTTAGAAGTGCAACATGAAACACGGCCATTTTGCCCCTTCTCTATCTCTCTCTCTCTCTCTCTCTCTCT
>KI922470.1:5371-15559 GCA_000473525.2 Anopheles melas
TTTCTATAAAAATAAAGAATAAAAAGTCCTTGCTACGGCAAAACGGTTTATATGAGGCTTGAAACCACGACGGGCATGTTGGTAAGTCGTACTATTTGACGACTATACCTCAACAATCAAATAGGAAAAAGAAAACAGCTGACAATCAAATAGGTCTCTACTCCACCAGCATATTAAAGAGACAATTAATGCACACCATTGCAGTTTTCTGTTTGGAACTGGCTTTAAAACACTACCGACCCCATCATCTTGTCCGGCGTGGTGCGATAAATTATCCTCGCCTTCGTCTTATCGTTTGCAATTATTCACATGGAGGCTTACGGTTTTGCTGGCGTGTAATGCCTTTACATGAATAATCCATTTCCACCGGCTGTTTGCTTGTTCGCCCTTGCCAGCTGTCCTGTTTGCCGTGCTTCGATCGATCTCTCGTTCACGCTCACTTTGCCAACTGTGTACGGTCACGTTTACCAAACCAGACTAGCCACCGACATCAGTACGATGAACACGGTCCATTAGATCATTTGGTGAGGCGACCACTATATATATAAATAGTACATCTCCTTAAGCGGATGATCTCAGCAGTTTCCAGTGTGTGGGGGGTCAATAAAAAAGAACAAATTTAGGACCACAAAACAGGGAATTTGGGGAAAAATAGCTAAAAGCAAGCATTCTCCTCCAAGTCCCAGAGCGAATCTGCATAATGCTTTGGCAAAACCACGATTGGCCCGGGGGATAATACGTATGGTTCCGTGTCTGGTTGGCATGTTTTAGTAATTTAAACAGTGCACACCGCGTCTCGCATCCACCAAATATATGCAAGCCAAAACGCAATTCCTTGAATTTTGGCGACCGGAAAGTAAAGCCTGATAGCAATGTAACGAAAGAGCTGGCACGTTAACCAATCCTTTCGGTGTAGACTATAACGGGTGCACTTCAAACCATAGTTAGGCATGCGATTTGTGTGTGTGTGTGTGTGTGTGTGTGTGTGTGTGTGTGTGTGTGTGTGTGTGTGTGGAACAAGCGTGCTGAAAAGTTCTCCACGAACAAGGAAGCAGAGGGACAAAAAAGATAGAGCAACTCAGTTTTTACAGGATGGAAATGCACAAAATGTGCAAAACAAGAAGGAACAAAAACAGAACGCAAACACGCCAAAAATGAAAAGAAAGGATATTTTTCCCATCCGAGTTGTACCGCGACGCGTAGCACCCAACTTGTTCCGGTTCATTGAAGCGAAGCGGCATAGTGACACATTTGTACAGCACGTACAAAAGCACGGCAAGCACGAAAAAAAGGCTGCCACTCACTGCCAAACATTGTTCACATCTTTCCGAGAGAAAGAGAAAGCTAGATAGAGAGAGAGAAACACAAACTAGAAAGCATAGACGCGTTTTCAAGTAACAGGACGCTTTCCCTGGAGCAGGTGCTAGCGTTGGTGCGCGAACAACTAGCGTTATCCAGCCCAACGCCGGCAGCAAAGCATGCGGCTAGCGCGGGTAACGAGGTGTAAGTTTTTCGCATATTTTCGCCCGCCGATCTCCACCCCAAAGGAAGTGACGGGCGTGAAAATGTAAGTAGGTGCCAAACCCGGCTCCGTTCTTAAGGATGTGAAAATTAGGCGTCGGCGTCGTCTGGCCCTATTTTACGCCCGCGGCAAAACTGTCAAGGAGGGACCTGGGGAAACAACATGCCGGTTTGTTGGGTACGGGCAGGGTCTGGGCGGCCTACGGTAGGCAGCACTTACAGGACCGCTTTTGCACGGCTAACCTTGTCGCCTTGCGCCGAGTCGTGGGGTTTAGGGTTTCCCTTTAGGGTTGGGGAAGTAAATTATGTCTCGAAGCAATAGTGTGGGTGCGTGTATCAAGCACCCACCACTGTTACACCGCAGTGGGTGGTGGTTTCAGTATTTGAATTACTTTGACTTTATTCCGCTTGGCACTTTTTGAACGCTAGCGCAAAAGAGATAACGTTGCAATTGCTGGTTATTTTAGGAAGCGGTGAGATAATTCAAACTGGAGGAAAAAAAACATGCTTTTGCCACCGACGAGCATCATTTGAATGTTTGTCCTCCACCCACACCCGTTGCACTGATTGTGATTTAATCATTCAAGCAAACAACCCAATCGAACGAATTGGACATTGCCATGGTGCCATGGAACTTTTGGGTCCAATCAGATTTTGGAAAATTGATCGCTAGGAAATGAATAGCGTTAACGCATCACCTAAGGTACGTCGGCGTTGGGTTTTCCTTCCTTTCCCCGCATGGTCACCGCACAAAGCGTACTCCTGCTGGATGGAACTCGATTTTGATTCACCGTTTCGTTCGTTCGCCTTCCCTGCTTTCCATTCGGTTTGCCATGGATGAGTGCAAGAAAGGTTGTCCGAAGTATAAAAAAGGCATGCTCTTATTTTCAGTCGCAATGATAGTCCTATTTCTCCGTGCCGTGCGTGTGTATGAGTTTTTTTTTGTTGGTTTGCGTTCCTTAGTGTGTGCTGAACGGCCAGCCTGCCTTTCTGCCTGCGTTGTCCTGGCGCTATGCGGTAACTGGGGCAGCAGCATTACTGTAAAGGATGATTGAAATTTACCGCTTGATTGCATTCCGAAGTAGTAGTGGATCGCTTTTGGGTTGTGATGGTAGCGTTGCTTCCTATCTAATACACTTGCGATATAAATCAATAGGCATTTGGTGGACCGAGAGACAGGGGTTTGAAGCAAGAAGAGGAAAGAGTCGCAAACAAAAGTGGAACAGATTTGGTAGAAAATCGAATCGATTCGATATGGAAGCGATTTTTTATTTGTGCGAAGGAAACGTTAAGGTTAAAGTTATGATTTTGGATTGCACAACAACGCTATCAAGCGAATGTCTCATCGTCTTACTCTTATCGTACATGCGATTTTCTCGCCAACACCGCCTAAATAGACAGCTCTATTGGGATCCAACGCTTTATTCCCATCGCCAAAGAGATAAGAACAACTATTCAACACGCCACGATTGCTCAACCGCCATATAAACTGTGTGCCGTTTCTGGCGCGCGTAGCAAATTTTATGAGACTTTAAAGCCAACCATCATGTCAAGCCATACCCGACCACCGTAAAGCGGGTTTACTTGCAGAAAAGCCGAATTTTTCATTGCACAGCTTACACGCGGCGGTCGCTGTCTCCGGTTCGAATTTGGCGCACGATTAACTCGTTACCTTCGTTTTGTGTGTGTGTGTGTGTGTGTGTGTGTGTGTGTGTGTGTGCAAACCTGGCTCAAAACTACCGGCGTCCCATCTGCACGGTCCCATCTAGTTGACGCCGTCTTGTGAAGTGTATTGCTCATCATAAACTTCCGGCTGTTCTTTTGTGCCGCGTTAACTGCTTCCTTATCACGCGCGCTTCACTCGGGTCGGGCTCCGTATTGCCTTCTAGCCAAAATGGCACCCTCCGCACCGAAATGGCACCGGCTACTCCCAGTTTTCCAGTGTAAGGTCTCGGCCTGTCTGTTCGGGCATAACCTTTTTTCCCAAGCCCTGGCTGACAGTTGTGTTGGCGTGACGGATTCTGCGTCTCGCGCGCAAGCACAACACTCGCAAACCATTGCGCCCCGTCATCACGCCCGGGTGGGATGAATTTTCAGCTTTATGGTTTGCTGAAAACAATAAAAACCTTTCCAGCCGGCTAAACCGGGTACTTGCACACTTCGAGCGGAAAACGTGCCGTGCGCTTAAAGTCAACCTCGGGATGAGCACGCAGTGCAGTGAAACCCCTTCACCGAGAGTCGGTTAAGAGAAAGATTCTTAAAACCGGTGTGTCGTAACAGTGGCGCCGGAAGATGAGCCCAACGCACTTGACAGAAGGGCCCGTTTGAAGTGGGTACTACCGGCAAACCGGTGAAGCAACAACTGGCAACTGGTCGGAAGATGGTTGCTGTAAGGATAGGGGGAAATGCGGTTGCCATTGCGGACAGTCGGTCGAATTCAGCAAGCGCAGCAGCAGCAGCAGCTCCGTTCAGTCGTTCTAAGCAGTTGCACAAAAGGGAAAACTCTTTGAGTCTATCGTTGCTGCTAACAAATATTGGAAAAAAAGCTGCAATCGCATCGACATCGATTGCACACCCAGGTGGCACTTGAGGAGAGCGGCACGCTGCTTGAGTGTGTTTTTGATCGTTTGTGGTGCGATACAAGGCACGATAATGTCGTTACAGGTGGAGGAGTTTCCGGAGTAAAAATAAAGTAAAAAAAAAACTTACACACATAAAGCATACAATGCGGTTTGTAGTGCTGTAGTTCAAACGTTACCAGCGAATAAAGCAACTGTGCAAGTGCAGTATGCATTACAATCACGGGAATTTATTAATGGATGCATGCCACGATGAGAATCACACATTAGCACACTGCACAATTCTAAGTGTAAGCACGTGGAAGGTTTCACACTTTAAATCATTTCATTATCCCTCGTGTGCGCTCTTCCGAATCAACCAGGATGTAACAGGAGCAGCGTGCAAAGTTGTGGAATCGAATGAAAAATTAAACAGTCTCTGGTGAAACATTAAACCACTTCCTTTACCACCGGTTGGCACGATTCCTTTGAAAGCGTTACTGTTCCCATGTGTTACGCTCATTGTAACGAAGCATTAAAGGGTACGTTAAAGTGTAGTAAACATCACTAGTTGCCGGTTTAAAGCGGAATGGAAATGTGATTTCTTTAAAAAAGAGATTTTTGTTGATTTCCAACATTCAATAATTTTGGTATTTATGACAGAAGCTCCTCCTGCTCTTGCTACGCTGTTTTCATGTTTAATTATCTAAATATATGAAAAAAATAATAGACGTAAAGAAACTCCAAATTTTCACCATGCGCAGGAAAATATGCCACCAATTATAATTCGAACCGTGGCAACCATGAAACCGTAATCAGCTATCTCTTCGCCATATCCGCTCGATATGAACTAATTTAGTAATTATCCTTATAATGATACGATTTTCCCCCTATTATGCTCATCATCATCGTTTACCCTGAATTGAAATGTTTCCGCTGACGACGACGACGACGACGACGACGACGACCTTTGCTATTAGGTTCGTTCGTTTTCGGCAGGGTAGACAGCGACTAAAGCTTATTTGTCTGTTTACCAACAACGTAGTCTTTCCCGTTTTCACTGTATGACCATAATCAGTGCCGTACCGTTGTGCCCGGGGAAACCCTCACCCGGGGAAGCACAAATGCTGCGCGCCAGGCTGGGAAGTGACAGGGCAGGGCAACCGGAAGGAATTTATTGAAGCTTCATCGGGACGTAATTTTCCGCAGCGGCCCACACTGCTAGTAATGTCTTAATCGTGTCCTCTTACGAATTAACACAGCTGTTAAGTGGGTGGGTAGTTTACATTTTCCTTTACCCAGCTCGTATTCCATCCTCACACGCACACAGTCACAAGTGTAGTGCCAACAAGATGGCACCAGGGAGGGAACGATGCGCGCGTTTGCAAAAAGAGCGTCATAAAAAATGGCTTCCCAAACAATTGCACAATGGTCCGGGTGGGCGGTACGGCCAGGTCGCGGTCGTACGGTGAGGCACAATTGGGGCTTCGGAGTGGTTCGTCGGCGTGGTTTGGTGGCGGTGGCTTTTGAGATCGGGTGTCATGTAGCTGATTTTCAAATTATAACAACCTAGTGTAGAGCAAAAGGGTTCGTGTTTGCCCGGGGGTTTGGGGCGGAGAAAGCGCTCCTTCTCGGCATACAAGGCAAACGACTTGCCCACGGAACTTTGACACCGTTTCCCATTGTACTGATCGGGCGCAGCATCGTTACGAGTTGCTCGAAACACTCGGGCGGGCAATAACAATACGCTGTTGCCGTTGCCATAGTACCGATCGTGAGTGGTTTTAAAGCGTGTGCGTACGGGATGTGCTTGCTAGGACGAAGGCTGATGGGATGAAAGTTTTCCGGAATGCGACGCACATCCATGCGCTGTGTGGGGAGGGATATTTTTTTCGAAGAATGCTTACGCAAGATAGAGACGGTTTGGGCTCATAGGGAGGCAAAAAATCTTTTCCAAACCTCCATTCAAATTTGTACATGTGGTAAGCCGTATTCGTGTCGCTGGATTTTTCTCGATGGTGTGGGAATACTTTACATTTTCGGGAAATTTTTACTGTGCTTGATGATGTTGGGGCAAAGAAAGGGCTTTCAATTAAAGGATTTAGTGAATAGCTTCATTTATGTTATGTGTGCGTAGCGGCGATGGAACAGGTCGCTGTTTCGTGGAAACGATTCGGTGAGGATTATCTATTTCGATAACTGATACAAATTGACGATATTGAGTTTGTCTAGTGGAGTGCTTGGGCCATTTACGAAATCAAATACTTTTTTGTGGGAATCAATTTACGTGTGAGGAGTAGAAATTTGATTTGAAGATCCGGCACGTTATTTAAAATTATGTAGACCCAGATGAAATGACAAGATTCTATGACAAGATAGATTTATGGATGGATTTCCATATTTACTATTTTAACCATCAATCCTTATAAGCTAATATTGTGATTCGTTAAGTGGAAGCTAACCATATTTTCCATATTAAACCAAATTTCAGTAAACTAATTTTCCTGAGAGTATTCTGTTTCTGTCACGCTTCAGCTACAGTGTGAACATGTTTGATAATAATCTACAGAATATAAAAATGAACTAGAACTTTGCACTATGCACTGTTAATCTGTACCATATAACATTTATGAGTCTAAAAACAACTCTAATTATTCAAATAGAATTGCATTCCCTACAAAAACTGATAGAGAACCGCTATGAATGAAATTGTTTGAAAAAAAAACATCCATTTAATCCCTAGCTGCCAACAATCCATTGTTCATTGTATTTTATTCGCTATCTTTTTCAACTCTTTCAAATGGATTGTACATCTGAAATGGAAGTTCACCAAAATGCTCTTGAGTGTTTCATATTGCAGTGTGGCGCATTGAGCATATAGAATTCTACACGTGTCCCAACTGTGAGGCCAAGAGACACTGTGATTCCGCTCACACATGAAACCGCAAATCTCCGGTTAGATGAGATGTCTTACCAACCGCCTCGATACGACGTTCACCTGCCCGGAAGCATCGATCTTGACCCCACTTGCCCACCTGCTACTGCACACAGCTTCCTCTAATTAGCCATTCAACAGGATTTAGTGCGGTCTAGCAAGAGCACGCTCCGGGTCGAGCAAACGTTCAGCCAGCGTAATTAAGGCAAGCTTCTCGGGAGGATTAATGCCCGTCGGAAAGTTTGAATTATGATGTTTCACATGAGTAGTGGTTATCAGAAAAAGAAGTATTCGACAACAAACCAGAGAGATTCTGTGGCAGTAACTGCAATGGCGTCTCATTGTGCATTCAGCTCTCGGGACACAGAATGCACAGAGCAAATAGTAGCCGAAAAAGGATGCAAATAATAGCGCTTCAAAATTAATGAAAAAGGAGTATGCTTTGGGGTTTGCTTTTTAATGCATTGAAGTTTCTACTGACACGGGAAACTGCATCGTTCAGTCGAATGGACGACTGAGTCGAATGGACGATATGAGTTGTGCCATTGGTGATGGAACAGATATTTGAAAGTGTATAGATAAAAGCTTCTGGGATAGACTTTTCTGAGATTTTATTTGAGTAAAATGTTTGGATTTAATTTATGAGTTAATATTTGAAAATATTTGAGAAATGGGTGATAGATTTATCATACATCGCATATAAAGCTCTTCGTAAGTTATTAACTAATCAAAATAAAATCCACTAAAATGTGTAAATATTCTTCAGCCCTTTTGTGCTTGCTTTTATTACTTTTTACACAATTTTTTTAATATTCCATAAAGTACCATAGATTAACGGAAGGGTTGACTTTCCGGAGATGCATTCAATTTATGGCGGTCGATGGTGGATCCTTACGATACGCTTGGAATAATGGTATTTAATCTCGCTTTCCTCTAGACTCGCCCAGGAACGAACGGTTGAATGAGTGGTTCTTAAAATTGAATACTTTCATGTTCGCACTCATGTCCTTATTTATTGCTTCAATTAACTTTGCCAGACACTGTGTCGAGCACTGGTTCGGAACATAATGCATACCGCACGCCCAACCCAATTCCAGCGGGAGGTACGGACTGAACATAATAATGAGCACATAAATCCGTAATTTGGGCATGAATCTTTGGCAAGTTCATTAGCAAGAGAGAGTTTAGAGTAAGGTAAGTGCAGCTATAAATTTTTAGCTCTCAAGTCCAGGTTTCGATGAGTTTGAAAAAAATAATTGTAGGCGCAAATGTCTAATGAGCGTAGAATTGTAACTACAGCAGGAAAAGAACTGTTCTATAGAAGAATATTGAAAAATACTTCCTTTTCATACATTTAAATGATGGCAGGGTACAATGCAAGATCTGATCATCAATATGTAAAACGGTTTATGGGTAAGTTCATTACGCTTAAGTGACGTCTTTTATTGGGAAAAACATCAGTCCAATCGACGGTACAATTTATCGGGAATCGGGAACAAATTTCGCCGAATGCTCTGCATTGCAATAAGAACACACCTGGCATGGCCACCGTGCACAGTGTTACGCTCCAATTGGTGCGATGCTCTTCAACACATTGTAGCAAAACTACTTGCCCAGCTACCAAGCACGTTGTAAAAGCTTCATTTTACATTCCGGTGCAGCATCTTCAGGACAGTGTAATAACTTTGCATCTGATGTTACCTTTATTACACTTGCTTCTGCACTACGACCGGGCGAACACATATAATACGCCTCGTTTCGTAGATCGCCCCAAAATGTTATCCGCGCTACTGGAGGGTTGTAAAACGCAGTGCCACCAAGCAGCACCACACTTACCATTGGCTGCGGGATTGATTGATAGGCAATTAGGTGGAAAGAGCGAGCTGGAATTGAAAAATGAAGTAAACGGTTGCACTCTATCCGCCGGCAAAACGATCGATTGTGGTTCGAAGAAACGGGTCATCGGTTCTTTGCACCGTCGTCTTGTCGTGGGAGGCAACCAGGCCACCTCAGAGGGTAAGGAAACTTCGTCACCAAACGAGGACGTGGAAAGACGGCAGAACGGACGAGTCAAAAGTTTCACGCTGGAAGCTATTGATTTTTGCAACCGCGTTGCAGCGCTACGTCGTGCGACGTGATGTGGACACCAATGCGCACAGCCGTGTCCGTATCATTACTTTCCTTTGGTGGCTGACGGAAAGAAAAGCAGAGGGATACGTTGATTGGGGTTTGTGTGGTCCGGTTTCGCAGATCGTATCGAAATGCATACCAATGTTCCGGTACACTCACCGGTTCGCAAATGTAACGACGACGACGAGTCGAATAGATCGAACACCGTCCGGGTTGCAATCGAATCGCATCGATCGGCAACGAGTATCGATAGCGCCATGCCTCTATGGCAACTAGTTGCACATTCTTGCCCGGCATGGTGGAGGAGAGTGTGGAAGAGAGGGGGAGGGGGAGGGGGGCTGAATGAGCAAGAAGCAAGCAGAGCCAAATCATCACAACCCACAATCGACGGCCACTGAACCGAGAAAACACAAAACGAAAACCAACGTTGACGTTCGGTTCAACCGATTGCTCTTTTCCGACCATGGACTGAACGATATGTGTTATTCGACTGGTAATTCGCTTTCCAGTGGCGTGGCTTTGCTTGTGCTCTTCTATTTCCTTCTTTTTTTTTGAGAGCATGTTTTCTTCCTTTCTGCTATATTTGTTGCAAAACTTCGTTCAAGTATCGGAGGTCGATTTCTTGTAGCTTTTCTTTTGCATCAGAGTGTAAGTGCGGGAAAAAGGGCCCTCCTTACCCTTCGTACCGCTACCGATTGTATGGCATGAATAAAATATCAAATGGAAAATTGCAAACATAAATCGTGTCAACTTTCTTTCGGATCCATTCCTGTGTAGGTGCTTGCTTTGTCGGCTTCGCGTTACCTTCACTGGCGAAGGACTAATATGTTTTAAAGAGGATGCATTTCATCGGTGCATTGGTGCTTCGGTGGTAGGTCACACTCTTTTTGCTCTTCAATTTACCGAACCAACCAAGCACTGGTGTATTGTTCATTGACAAAAGGATTAAAGGGCATTGTGACTTAAATTGTTAAGGTCAATTAATTTTTACTTAAATTAAATAAGGTTATGGGGTATAGTAAGAATGCGTGCAACAGATTTTTT
>AXCO02013107.1:0-12078 GCA_000473525.2 Anopheles melas
TGGCACATTTTGAAGCTTTTTATCTAATTGAAGGATTTTTATCATCATTTACGAGAATGAAAACGGACCGATCTGGTGGTACAGTCGTCAACTGATGCGACTTAACAACAGATGGGTTCAAGCTCCAAATGGACCGCAGGACTGATTAATACTGATATGTGTAATCAGTAGGACACTGAAAGCACTAGCACCAAGCGCACTAGAGGTACAGACAGGCCTTAACCGACAACGGTTGTTAAGCCAAAGAAGAAGAAGAGACATCTTTATCATTTATGTAATGCTTGAAAAAGTCATACTGTAAACAAAGACTTTCTTAAGGTTCAGGAAGTAGAGGGTACACATCGTTTTTATTAAACCACACTGAAATGCATTATATAAATACATCCATTATCGCACGAAAGATTTACAGCACAGGCCTAATACCCTGACTAACCGATCCACTTATGCAAATGAATTATTGATCAGCAGCGCTTACTAAAGTGTCGATAAGGTTTCCCAAAGCCACATTACCCCCCTCCCCCTCCCCCCTTGTACTCTTTCACACTACATAATTCTTCCGTGCTCTAACTTGATTCTTCACTCCTTACAATACTTCCCCTGCAATAATGGTTTTCGTTAACGCACGCATCCCAGCGACCAGCGTCCGGCACCGTCCAACCTTAATCGGACATCATAAATCGAGCCGGTGGCCCATTATCGGGTTTTACCACTTGCAGATTTGCATCCGTATCCGTGCATATCTTAAAATCAACATCGCACCAAAAGAGGGAACGACGAAAGAGAAAATCCATCCATTTCACCAGCTCCGGGCTGCAGCACGATTTCCACGCGTGCACCAAGCTCCACGACCAAGGCAATGACATCTGTCGGAAAATTATCTTTCGCTTTCCGTTTGTGCACCCGTAGACTGCAACCCGTTCCTGTGCCGGTGTCTTATGCAACCGCCCGGGCATCGGAGCGGAGTGCTGTCTTTTGCTGAGCCTATTAGTGCAAATTACCAACTCGAAACTCTTGCCTTTTCCAACACACACACACACACACACGGAGCAGCGGAGATGACGCCTCAAGAAGGCAAACGTGGAGCAGCGAGACTGCAACATGCCCTAGACACCGGAACAGGAGCTTATCTTTAGTTTCAAACTATCGCCTTCTAGCTTTTTCTCACTTTATCAATTCTGTCTCATTTGTTCCCTGCGTAAGAGTTGTCTGTGACAGTGCTGAACAAAAAAAAAAACACCGACATTAGCTACTCAATATCTTCGATCGATTAGTCTCCTATTAAAATAAATCATTTAAGAACAAACGTTACTTAATAACTCAGTTGCTGTGTTGAAGTAAATTGGAAGGAAAACAAATTTTGTTTATTGTTTTTTGTAATTTTCCCCCATTAAGCACTGTACCATCCGTTCGGTACAACTGGTCAAATAAGCGTTCCTCCTAGCCCCAAAAACCGTACCTCGGGTATCAAATGATTTAATCAAATCGCTGAAAATTTATTGCATTTAATACCAGTCTAGACTCCGATGTTCCGCTAGTCGTTAGCCGGAATCCTTCCGACATCGTGCTAGTCTCACACACACACACACACCGCTTTCCGAGACATACTACCCATCCGACAGTCGCTTAAGCGTTTCGCAAATCGAGTCGACTTCCGGCTTACGACTTTAGCCAACATCCACCGGCAAGTGCGGAGCGGTATGAACGGCGGCAGGGAGGCCTTCAACTTCACCCGGGGTTGTACATTTCACCCCTGCACGCTGGCAAGTGGAAGATAGTTTGCCAGCTCGAACCAGTGGGAAGTTAAATTCAATTCTCCACTTTTGAACGGCCAAACGGCGGTAAATTCGGCGCTGGTGCAAAGTGAAACGCGGGTCGACATGCAAGTAAAAGCGTTCGATTTTTGGGGAGCGCATTTGTTTAAAACCGCCGAAAAAATCCCTTCTATCCCAATTGGAAAAGCGTATATTACTGCCCGACGCTCGACAAAGGGGGCTTTTCCTCCCCGTCCGACAGTGTGCCAATGAAACGCAGTAACGTTTGGAAAAAAAAAAAAACGTTTGAAATACGGTCGATCCTGCCCTCCGCCTTTCTTTCCCACCCAGCAACCACCCGTGTGCACTTTCTCGAGCAAAGAAAGCCCAACGCTTCAAATCGTTCCCAAAGGACCTTAAAAACCATTACGCCAATCGGGACGAGCGTTTATCGGCGATGGAATGCGATAAATTTTCACTCCCGACACAAAAAATGTTAAAAAAAAAAAAAGCAAAAACCCACGAATAAACCTCCAATTCTTCAACCGGTAAGCGACCAATTTTCGTAGTGCGGTACCATTTCCCTGAATTTCAGCGGCAACCGGTCGATGAAGTGAAATTGGGGATTTGGTTGCTTTTTTTTCTCGTTATATTTTCAACTTGCACCTCCTGCCTCAATGAAAAGGGTTCCCTTTTTGTATGGCAAGCGTACACAAAACCCCATTGGCACGGGATGCATGTGTTTTGCCTGCTGGCCGCTCGGCCCGTGCTTGTAAACCAGCGTGCCGAACCGCGTAGGAAGGCCCCGAAAGGATTTAATAAGAACAATAAATTTGCATAATAATTGCCAAGGAAATTAGCTTGTCGAAAAGCAGCAGCTCGTAAATCCTTGCCCAAGCGAATGCAACGGGTGGCGTGGGTACGTCAGATGGTGCGTTTGATATTGAGTGTGCAGGGTTTGGATAATGGATTGCGAAGAGGAAGGCTGGAGGGTTTCAGTGAAGGTATCGGTCGTATCGTGTTTTCCGTGTTGGATCGCGTACAACATAAAATGTAATGATTAAAGATAGCAAGGAAGACGGTGAAAGACGGCGTGTGGGGATAGAGCAATAACATCAGCTTCACTCTATATCTTTAAGAACAGTAGTAGTAAATATAAATACCAAATATGACTTCGAAAAACACATCCATGTTTGAGAATTTGAGCGTTTTTATAGGTTTTAGAATTTTAAGAATATATAAATAACAAATTTTATATATAAAATAAAATATTATTATCATCTAAGTACTGATATAGGTAAGAAAGTGATATAGGTAGAGAAAAACCACTATAATATATTGTATTTAAAATTCCAGCTTGATAAATATAGTTAGATCGGAATTCGTAAGATATTGCAAGTATTAAGATAAGCTAGTGATAATTGTAGAAAGGAAGCAGAATGGATTAGGACATTGAACAACACAAACACAAAAAATCAAATAAAACAATATTAATTATCAAGACAATACAGAGCTAGGATTAAAACAAGGACACACATTTTGGAAGACGCACAGAATTTCGAAAAAATCTCACATAATTCAGAATTAAAAGCAAAATACCGTTTGAGAGAAGTAAGTTTTGTAAAAAACTGTTTAGAAGCTAAACAAATATCATAAATAAGTAGATTTATAAGTAGTTAAAGAAGAAGATGATACTTAAGTGGATTTTGCTCAAAACAATACAAAAAATAAAAACTCAAAAGTTAATAAAAACAATTAAACAAATTGAGACAACTCCATGTAAAAAGTACTAAACATTGCCGCAACTACTTTTAAACTGTTTGATTGATTCACGATTTTTGAATATAATGATAGATAAAAAGGATTTAGAGATAGATAAAATAAAGTGAGATAAATTTAAAAAAATGCGATCAAACTACGACTAAGAACGCTTAAAATATAAAAATAAAAAATTGTAAAAAAAAAACAATGATGAAGGAACGTGTTGTCTGATCGAAAATGCTTCAGGAAAATATATTTTTGCAGTAATATTGGGATGAATATTTGTGGTATACAATTGCGAGGCCTAAAAATGTTTGACAATTGCTAAGAATCATTTTTCATCATTTTTTATTTTCTACATTCAAGAATTATTTTGTTCTATTTGCATTTCAATTTGAGACAAACGGTTCAATAAATCCTAAAAAGCACCCTGGAGCGCATTCCAACGCCCATCCAAAACATACCAAATTAGATATATTGTTCTACTTTTACTCCATCGAAAAGCATACGAAACGGATCCCTAGAAATCAAACCATTCCTTTCGTTGCATGCTAGATATGTTTTCTCCGGAATTATTATCTATGGAACAAGATCCATGATTTACCGTTGCGTGCTTCTTACGCTTCTCTAAGCTCGCACACGCAATGTTTGACAAACCTATCCGTAAATAAAAACTCCCATCATCGCTCAAAAAAAAACCATTCAGGTCAACCCAATCCTTCCATGAATCTGTATCGATACCCCAATCAACCGTACCTCATTTATTATTGATGCCTGAATCCATGACGATCCGCTCTGCTTTTTCGCGAAACGGAGAGAACGCAAATCAAAGAAACGAAACGAAATGGACGTGTCAGAGAAAAAAAGTATAACCCTCTTCCCATAAGAGTATCGCTTCATAATGGTGCATTTATAATTTCGGGTATTCTAATGTGCTCACCAAATCTCGCAACCCTTTTTTCTTCAAAAAAAAGAGATGCACGAATGCTTGTGTATGCCTCTGCTTGGTCAACGGCGCAAAAATCAACCGGAACGTAGCATGGACCCGACGGCGGTGGTCAATGAACGAAAGCAATTTGAGAAAACTTGGAAAAGGGTACTCAATTTTACCTTTTCGCGCGCTGTGCATAAATTTTCGAACGGTTTCGATCCCAGTGCCCAGTGCCGGCCAAACCCCCAACCGTTTCAACATCGGATCGGAATGCTTTATCGCGCATCATCTAAATGATGTTTACCGAAGATGTATGCCGTCGGGTTTGCGTCAGGGATAGGAAAGCATTTGCGCTAATGAGTTTGCTGCTCTGGCTGCGTCAGTACGGAATTATTCCTAGGCGAAATCCTTTCGTCTTTTGGTTTAAGGACAGCTTCAAAACGGGAAGAATGGGATGAGAAACGCTGGAGCTGGTGTCATTGTCGTTTGCAGTGTTTGAAACACTCACTACAGTTCAGTTCATTTCAGTTGGCCTACATCAGCCATCGTTCGTTTGCAGGACATTTGTCATCGTCCCAGTGGCACAGTAGTATCGTGCTGGAGCAAATATAGGACTTCTATGTACTAAATAAAATTAGTTTGAAAAGTGCAGGTACTGTTTGAAAAACAATTTTTCATTAACTTTAAGTATACGGTTTATTGCATATAGAAAGTTTAAACAATGTGCTTTTGGTTGCCTTTTTTCCTGGAACTGGTCGTAGCAAACATGATAATAAGAGTATTATTGCATATATGCCAACTTTCGCATGTTTCATAATTTCCTCACAATGTTCTGAAAATATAAAAAAAAACAAATCTTCAACGAAGAGATATAAAAGTGAAATTGTATCAAAAATTTAATTATTAACACAAAAATACAGAAATGCAAAAACTACACATACTTGAAAACGTTAATGAAAGTTAAAAAAATATATATTTTACTAAGCATAACATAAAAGAGAAAAATTGAGAGAAAAAATAACTACCAGAAACATTAAAAAAAAAACAAATATATGAGCATATAACCAAAAACTAAGATAAATCATTAACAGCGTTAAATCTAAAACAAAACAACTAAACCATTTTTTTAAATACAAAAGGTTGATGTCATTGAGGAAAAGAAAATAAAATTTTAACAAAACGATGATCATCGAAAAAAATCACTCGATCGCTGAACAACAGAGCAACAATGAAGTTTTACAATACATAACTAAAAATCAAAATAACAAAAAAACCTATAAATTTAAACCCTACTAGAGAATGACATAAAAACTAAGGAGAAAATCGTAAACACTTCTCTTTACAAATTTCAGTTGCCTAAAAATAATGCCCGCATTATTATGTCCACTAGACTACTACTGTGCAGTCACGTTTAACCCCTTCTTCCCATCAGTCTCCGATACCGTTCAATACGATCGATCAGATTGACCCATTGCAGCGCTGGGACCAATTGAAACTCCATTTGACCGTCCGGCGTGATTATCACTTCACAGACATTCAAAAGACCTTACACCTTGCTCCTACCAAGCAATAGCTCGGTTGCCTCGACAATAGACGAAGATGAACTTTGCACTCGAAAGGAAAAGCAATAGCACTTCTTATCAGTCCATTGATTGGCAGGGAGAGATGAGACGAGAGCAAAGCAAATGGGTTTCCACACGGTTTTCCTTGCTTTTATTTGTTATGCTTTCTGGGCGGTGCTCGATGTAACGCTCGACGACTTAATGGCGAATTTCCCATTCATGGCGTTTTTTTCCCCTTTCAAGCGTTTGTAATGCAAGACACGAGACAAGTTCAATTATTTCATTCCCTGGTATATGTTTTCTTTATTCAAATGGTTGTTTAAGTGTGCGCTCGTTGAAAATAAAACCATTGGCGACATTTCAAAGTGAGCTTGCTGCTACACGTGGGAAGCTTGCTATTACTCGACATGCCAACGCACCGGTTTTACAAGCCATTTTCACAGTTTGGTGATAAATATTTATTGTCCTCATTCGGCAGGGAGCAGCCACTTTTCATCAGCGGAACGAACGGTTTTCCTCTCTCTCTCTCTCTCGCTTCCCCTGTCGCTTACACATCTGCTCTCAAGTTTTATACATATTTATTACCTCACACTTAACTCTTTGGCGGTTTTTTTTTTGTTTGTATTTCACCTTCCCCTTTTTCGGGTTCTCGATCAAAAGGTGGTTTCAGAAACCCGGCAATGCTGCGAAAAGCGTCCGATTGGATCTCTTAATCCTTTTATTCCGGTTCCGGAATGGGAAAATGGAAGAGATCCCTTTTTTTGCCGCTTTTTCCCACGTTCAACCGAGGCGGGTGGATGGAGGCGCCCAGGTCCCACACACATAACATTACATTCAATCCCATTTACGTGGGAGATAGCACTTTGTGCGGGGGAAGGGTGCTCGGGCGCTTACCACATCAAACGGGAGTTGATTTTTGATTGACTTTTGAAGGAAATTAAATTGTTTTACCACTTTCAGCTGAAGTGCTTCCGTCCGCATGCTTTAACCGCGTGCAATTCGATCCCATCGACCCCAATGCCGGGCAAGGGGGTGGAAGGGATCTGCGATGGGGAATAGAGAGATGTTTCAGTTCAAAGCCAGAGCGCTAACTGCAATACCAACACGGGAAAAATAATATTCTAGCCAGGAATGATCACCGTTTGAACAAACAACAATCAAACCGATGCGTGTTCGCCCTAACTGCCCTCCGAATGGACCACCAATCAGGGAATGAAAGCAAAGTGGCCAACCAAAAGACAAAAAATAACAATTACTATCAGCCAAATAGGGTGGGTGATGCTGTTTTTTGTAATTTATTTTTGCATTTTACTTCAATCAGCTGCAATTAATCGGTCGGTCCCCGATTGGAATGCTATTGCCCGCGCCGGGGAGAAGCCATCGGAACTGTGGTACGGTCAGTAAGGGCTTGTGTGTGTGTGTGTGTGTTTGTGTTGATTGGAGGTCAGTGTTTCAAATCAATTTCGCATGATTAACTTCTTTTCAGAATCAATCGATCCTACGTTGAGCATTGTATGTGGAGGGATAGTGTGTTTACGGCAGCATGTAAATTGATTGCTGAGCGACTGTTGCCTCACACTAATTGAAATTTGATCGTTTTTTGATTGAAAGTAAAACGAAATCAAAAAGCAACTATTGTGCAACCATGAAAACAGGTTTAAAGTATTTTCGTTATATTTAATTATATTAGTTATTGAGTTAAAAGGATATTGATGAGCAGCTGCAAGTTTTTCGAAGCCATGAAGAATTACATTCTGTTTTCTAAAAAATACTAGTTACTTTGGCCCGTATGCGTGCGAAGGATTTTTGACAAAACAACAACGTCAATTCCTTGTAACTATTAACTCCAAGGGATACATTAAGAGAAACTGATTCAAAATCCATACAGATCCCGAACGTATGTCGATCCTGGAATTGTACAGATCTCATACTGATACTGGAACCTACTCAAATCCCATGCAGGTGTTAAAAGTAGTTTTAAACCTACGCTGGTCCTGGAACTGATCATAACCCCTTAGCTATCCTATAAGTGATCCTGACATCATACCGGTCGTTGAATTAATCCCGAGCACATACCGGGCCTGGAATTGATCTTCCTAATCTTCCTGAACTGATACTGGAACTTACTCAAATCTCATACAGGTGTTAGAAGTAGTCTTAAACCTACGCTGGTCCTGGAACTGATCATAACCCCTTAGCTATCCTATAAGTGATCCTGACATCATACCAATCGTGGAATTGATCCCGATCGCATACCGGGCCTGGAAATGAGCTTGACTCTATACCGGTTCTGAAACTGCCAAAGTCTTACCGGTCCTGGAATTGATCCCGAACCCATACCAGAACTTATACTGAACTCATACCGGGCCTGGAAATGATCCTGATCCCATAACATGTACCAACCGGTACTGGAACTGTCCCCAAACCCATACTGGTCCCTGAACTGATGAAGATTCCATATCGGTCCTGAACCAGAATCTGTTGGATCCATAAACTCCCCTCTTTTGGATTTAGTGATCCCGAATTATTGTCGTCCGAATTAGGGCAACTTAAAAACATGCCTATCCTGGGTTCCAGCTTCGTATGGACCGTCATCTTCAGCTAGGATGGTACCTAACATATCTCGAAAGTCTGTATAGGCTGGCATGACCCATGTACCCTTAAAAGAAAGATATTGGTTGTAGTAGCTTTATTGTAGAAATGATATTATCACATTTCCATACATCTGAACCTACAGTGGCAGCCACCTAAAACAGGACACCTACCTTCTAACTTCGAAGCTTCCACTGATCGCCCCAACATCTCCTAGAACATGCATGTAAGTCTCTATTCTACTCTCTAAAATCCTTTCTTTAGCTCTAACAGCTACGCGCATTTGTAATAAAGGAACTGAAATATGATAAAGATTTTAAGACTTTTATCAACATGTTTCATTCTACTTACCTCCGATCGTTTTCTAAAATCATGCAGAGTTGGCGAAAAACAAACAACTCTTGAATCGTTCGGAATAACACAATTCTTTCTTTCTTGCAAAATACAATAATAGTTTCATTACATTCTACGCTCTAGCAACTCATTTGGTTATTCTGTGCGCATAAGCGATCGATCCTCCCGTGATTCTATCCACATCAAGTGTCGACAATGCGATCATTTTTTAAATTTGTTGCCCCTGTAATAAACTAATTAATCTATTCAGAAGTTGTTAACCATCGTGTGTTTAGTATCAGAGATTTGTTAAAATGTCAGCAACTAACCTGATTTAAGGCTCTGCTCTTTTTGTTCATGCGATTGCATCGTAAATCGTAACGACTGAAACGAATCACAATCTCACGACACACCAAAACGGCTATCCTATTCTTTTGACTTTTCTCCCAAAACGAAGGTCATAAAGCTCAAAGCAGCTTGCTTGCTAATTTCAAAATTTGCGTACACACCAGGCCGCGCGTCCCATGCACGGCATGGCACACTAATTGCTTGACTTTATCGTTGCATTTGTACTGAGCTTTATCGTTCGAAATTTACTTCATACGTCGGTTGCCGTACGACTTTGACGATGAGTTCGCAATGCATGCACTCCCACACACACACACACACACGCCCTCACACCGATGACAGCATGTTCAACATCGGTGCGGCGCAAAAGCTCTGTACCGCTTGCTGCAGCAAACCGGTGCGCGCCATTAAAAACGCTCCGACTGCAAAATTTGGTCAAAGGATTACAAACGGATGAAAAGTCTCATAAAATAACGGCTTAATTGAACGGCTTTTCTCGCCCCGGTGAATGGAAAATTTCGCCCGAGTGTAATGTCAATTGTCAGCATTATGTCGAACCTCGGGGTGCCGGCACCAGGCTGGCTTGCAGACCCCTTTGCCATCGCAATCGGTTTCTGTTGCTGGTTGAGTTTTTCGCACTCACATTTGCACCCGTAGTGTTACCCGCACCGCCATCGCTCTCCTTACGGTAGCTAAACTTTTTTCTCTCCTACTGCTGATGAAGTGCCACATCAGCGGGGGAGGGGGGAGGGGGGGAGTATTGTCATGGAGAAGTTGTTAGACGAGTGGACGAGTGCTGAGTTGAATGAAAAACCTCGGTAACACACTTTGGCCGCACCGAGCATATCAACCATGGATGCCATTATCTGAAACTCGTGCCGGCGCAAAAGCTTTACCATTTCCCAGGGCCCTTTCCTCCCCGTATTTGCTGTATTTACTTCTTGCTGGCAGCATTGCAGAAAAACACACACACACACACACCGAAACGCAAAGGCGAATCAAATACTCGTCGTTTGGGCGCTAGCAAACCACTAGCAATGTAGTGATCTCGCTCCCCGGGCCGGTTGCTCCCCGTTGTTTTGCCGTTGGTGGCTCGGATGGCCAAAGCGAAGGGACAGGGTGGTAATGCCATAACGATAGCAAAAGTTAAAATCAGATAAAACCATTCAACGGGGTCGGCCTGTTTTCCACGGCCCACCCTTGGGTCAGCTGCAGAACACACACACACATACACGCCCGTGCTTTGTAACTTTTTCCCCCCTTGATGTAGCCGGGCGGTATTACGTTCCAAAAGCGTATCGAAACAAACAAGGCGAACGGGGGACGGAGGAGAGAAGGGAAACCAATTTAGGTCATCACCCTGACGCACACCGGGGCCCGGACTTGCGGCGTAGTTTTGCGGGAATCAGCTCAGCTGGGATGTAAACATGCGGACTTAGAAACGAGCTTACTTCCTTTACCGGCCGACAAGTAGTTGGAAACGCACACTGTTGGCGCTTATTTCGCCCCCAAGAAAGGCGAAACCGTCGGTCAGTCTGGGTGGGCAGTTTTTTTTTTTTTTTTTGGAAGGGGATGAAATAGCATCAAAAGCTGGAGAGCAAATGGTGGTTTGTTTGGAAGCTTGTTTCACCGATTCGTTGAACGGCCAAAACTAAAAGGAATTGTGAATCTCCTGGAAGTCAAAACTGAAATGTATGTTTTAAGTAAAAACCATTACAAAAGAACACTCAGAATAATTAATAGCAATACACTGTTTGCCGGCTCTGTTTTCACTGTGAACAGCATTGTCCAAAACTTTCAAGATGTCTTTCAACAGCTGTCATTATTTATGACATCTGAGCTGTAAATAAAACCTCGCGCTCTTGTTGAATAATTCCGTTTTTGGTACTTAAGATTGCGTTGTTATTTCTCACTATTTTGCTATTTGACTCTCATCTATTATTTGTGGTTATTTCCAAGAGATAAAGAATTTGGCTAAAAGTAAAGTTCTTATAAGGGTGTCCAAGAACGTCAATATGATGAACAGTGACGGATTTACGGATCAGTGGAGACCCTAAGTAGTCATACATAGGCCCTGCTGAAATATCCAACAGGAAGGATGATTCTTAACTGAAGCGATATCAAGATGAAAATTTACTTGTCAGCCAAGAGAATGTCTTTGTTGGGACCTCAGGTAGTGTCAAACAAGAAGATGTCAAGATAGAGAGGTAACATTTCTGATTGCAATTATGAATGGTTCAACGGTGTAGGATAACTTTTTAAGTTATTAGTCGTGTCGAGGTTTTTCAAGTGTCTCTTTTTGTTTTTTTTTTTTATTGTATTTTTTATGACTTTAGCCCACTTTTCTTTGTATGACTACCCCAACTTGATATTATTTACACCTTTTTTTTAATTTAAATTACGTTTGAAAAGACTCCTTCGATATCAACAACATGTAATTGTTGCTACTCGAGCATGACAGCCCGATTTTGGCTTTGCGAAAGCCAACTTCCAGTACGGCAGTTTTAGCCCCAATGGGTCAAGCGAGGCTCTGTACTGCATCAGCAGATCATCCAGAGCAGTGTATTAGCTTGCAATAGTTCTAGATGCGCAATCAGTCGGCTCAACATCCTGTTACCCGATTTGTTCAATGTTCGATCGATGTAATACCTTAAACTTTACAGTTACATTACCAATTTCAGCACCAAAATCCATCATCGCTAAAATAGAATTTCTTATTGCACTTTATTGACTCTTTCCTACAGCAAATGAACTTCATGTAATGGGAATTGGGGGAATGTAATGGGAACTCTATATCACC
>AXCO02013127.1:0-11691 GCA_000473525.2 Anopheles melas
AAGGCAGCGCAGAAGTCGGTATGGTGTACGCTACCGAATGGTGCGCATTACCGAATGTGCACTGTGCAGTCATTCAAATATTATTTAAATGTAGACAAGACTTTGTTGAGTTTTGATTAAAATGATCCTTCAAAATGCATACTTGTAAAAGTAGGAATAGGAAGAATGTCAGCTCTTGTGATCCTTTTAGCTGAAAAAGACGCAGAAAAATAGTATTTTACAAAACTTTCAAAACAATCTTTTACAAACACGAAGCGCTATAAAATATATAATAAAAATAGCTTTTCCAAGCATCTGAAAAGTACAAATAATCATTTATATTTGATATGTTGACAACATTTTAAGCGGCTTAAGTTATATTCTGCACCAAGAGTATGATATATTAACACCAACCTTCGCTCTGGAAACAATCCTTATATGCAGCCTGGCATCTTGGCACAAAACCCACTGATCCCCCCGAGAACACACGAACACAGGTCAAACAATTCTTTCTACTTGAGATCCGCAAGAAACGAAGGAAAACGAAAACAAATTGTTGCATTAAAGCACCTTTCTCACAGTTAACACCTGCCCTGACACAAGGTTCAACGGCTTCTGGTGTAAATCACGCAAGAGACGAAGGGACGGTGGGCTTTGATATACCGAGAACCGTTCACAGCACACCCATTTTGAAAAGAACACCCAAAATCGTCTTCATAAGAGGGCATTACATTCCGCTTGTAACAGTAATTGCGATGCAAACGATGGGAAGATGGCTGGGCGCGCAGAATAATTTATCTTAATCTAGTGATCCAATTTTCTTACTTCTTCGCGCAAGGAATAAACTCGTTGCAACAAGCAGTAGAAAGTATGTTGTAAGTTAAATGAATGATATATTCGTTCAAAGAGTTATTTTATCACATTGCTCGTTGTTCGAAGCTGTTATCATAGAAAGTAAATGTACAGTAAATAGTTGCACAAATTTCTAGCAGACTTTTTGAACACAATTGCATATAAGTTATGGAAACAAATTTACTTAAAAAAACTGTACCGCTTTTTATACAAAACACTGATTAAACCTTTTTACATTTTTGTTGTTTCAATTTGCGTTGGACCTATTGCTAGTTTGTTATTATTACTAAATACAAACTGCGGCTACGTACAGCAAAGAAAGCCAGGCTCAATTGGTAGAGGTATTCAAAAAGTAAACAGGCGAATTGAAAACGAGTAACGACCGAACCTACATCCAATTATTCATGACGTGAGTGAGTGGACATAACAGCGAATGAAATTATTTCGTGTTTATTGTTTTTCCCCAGTATCGATTTCGGTCCCACCGGGCTCGGGGTCATCGGGAACGGCAGAAGGTGGCGTAGAGTAACGCATTGCGTTATTGCCAGCGGAGTGCAATCGTTCTGTGCGAGTGTGGTTCGATAAAACCTCGCAGTTGGTCGAGTATTGCGAAAACGTGATGCATATTGAACAGTGTGCATTCACGATTGCAATTCAAAATTGATGCGCCCAACGAGTGTTCGGCGGCGTTGGCAGTGCAAAAAAAAATCCTTCATTGACCCCGTCGGTGAAGGTCGCCAACGCTCGAAAGCATAATCGGATGCAGAAATTCGCTCAAGCAAATTATAGATTGAGGTTTGCGAAATCCATCATCGGCACACAATCATCCAGTGATTAATGAGGTGCGTTCGAATGGATGCATTCAGCGCGGCATGCAATGGTTCAATATCGTTTGCAATCAATTGTCTTTTGTGCTATAGGAATTTCAGGGTATCAAATTTACCGACTTGCGTGCATTGGAAATTGTTTCGGGATAGTAATGTTTAGAGATTGTATGTAAGGTGGAAATAGCTGAACATTCCCAAATTATCATTATAATTATACGGAATTAGTTGTCTTGTTATACATTCATTAAAAATAAAATAAATCTTATGGACTAGCACTCGGTTCACTCAACCAATGTCCGAAGCCAACACAATGGATAGGCTTTTTCTATGTATTGAGTGATAGAAAATGGCCATATATTGAAGTTCAAACATTTTATTATATTTTATGCAGCTCCTAGTGTTATGCAATCTCCGTAATTCTAGTGGTCGAATCTCATGCCAACAATGTCTTGCATAAAACATGATCAAACAACTCGAATGTTCGCTACCATCATCTTGACATCTCTTTAAACTACAAAAAAAAGGAACATTCCGTTGCTCGGAGGGATTTTGTTCATTGAAGTCAACAATCTAATTTCGTTGTGGTCACGTTATCCACCTTTTATTACTTTCTCCGATACTGAAGCGGCTTGTACTTTAGTCACCTGAAGTGTGCAACACCGGTAGCACGAAAATCTCACCCACCAGTGACCCTAAACTGGAAGGGCACAAAAAGTAAAACACAAAATCGCCAACGGCCACAATTTTAAGCTAAGCTGCATTTGTGTGGAAAAGAAAGAACAACAAAAAACTGGCAAAATAAAAATAAAGTAATTTGATTCAAACTTCATCGTTTTTGAGAGGGACCTTTTTACCACTTACCGGTGAATGTAAAATAGCTCATTCCAGCAATAAGAGAGTGAGCCGGAGCGACTTTAACGAAGCTGTGGGAGCTACTTGATCGTTTCATGTCAGTTTTGCCATTAAGAAAGGTCAAACAAAAATGATGATTTTCTCTTATTAATTTACTTCTTAATTCAATATACGATGAATTGCAAATGTAATTAACACGATACAAAATAATTTCACGTCCCTGTTTAAATAAACGATTATTTATATTTATTACTTATTGCTTGTTCCCTACTGGTTATTCCATCTTTGTTGTTGTGCTTTAATCTTTTCGTTTGTTCAATTTACTATTTCCGATATGAAACAATTTTAACGTTCAAAAGAGATAATTTATTTTTTGCTTTCTGCTTTATGGCATGTGATGTAGGACGCATTAGTTTCCGTTTTCAATTAACTAAAATTCCTGGATAACGATATCAAGCCGTGCTCAAATTTCTTAAAGTCCAGACATTTTGCAGCCATTGAACTCAGCACTCGCATTGCAAATTTCACTTCAATGTTCAGCCAAACAAGAACTTCCAACAATCATGCGATGGTAGTGTCTAGACAATATGATATTATTATTGCATTGTTTTTACCAGTACCCTGCAATTGGTTTCTCCTGCTACTCTAGTTGTGTTCACCGGTTTAGGTCAAATTTTGGGAGATTTTAATCATGCATCAGCTGGTTGAAACTCTCAGATAAACGGAGTTTACAAAAGGACAAGATGGACTTATTGTTGTGTTTCACTCGTTTTGGAATTTTCATTCAGTTTTGTAATTTGCATTAAACGAAGGCCGTATCCACATCGCAGCTAAGAACATGCCTGTAACATGCCTTGGTTGAGATTTCTACAGTGGTCTGTTGTAGTGATATGAACAATGTGTTAGTCTAATCAAACTTTTGTATTATTATAAGCCAGTTGATGCGTTACTAAATTATTGACCAAATACTTTCCCCGACAAAATTAATCATTGCAGATGGTTCAAAATGATTTTAAACAATGTTTCATTTTTCAAGTTGAAGTTGAATAATTTTACTAAATAAAACACAAAAAAACCTGTCCGGAATATAACGGTTGTTGAAAAAAACAAGCACATTTTTAGTTTTTGATCTACAACTTGAACTTATTTTGGAATTCTTATCTTTTGTGCGTATATGTATAGATGGAAGGCTGAGGGAAGAATGGATTGATGTTTTGATAATTTGTAGACAAGTGCCTGAAGTGGTCTTATCCAAGTTCAGGTATCTGGATGTGACGGCATGTATGAGTTGAAATACATTAAGCTTCGATTTTCATCGTTTGATCCTCTTTATTATGTTGAGTGGTAAAGAACATTTACAAATATTACAATGAGATATGTATAATGTATATATTAATCTCACATACTTCAACATGTTTCATTCTTGTATGAAGCTAAAGAGCATCATAAAGAGGCGTTTAATCTAAATAGGTAAAGTTATTGGTGATTGCTTGCGTTGGCGATAGGCTTTTCTTTGAGATGGTGGAGAGTGTGATTGTAACATCTCACACGGCATGGTGTGGAATAGCTAACGCCACGCTTCGTTAGAATGATGCGCATAGTTGAACAGTGAGGTTAGCGAAAAACGAAATATATATCCAATTACATGCTTGAGGTATAGTCGTAACTCCATCGCTTCAAAATCGCATGTCAATGTCGGTAATCGAACGCTGTTTGGCTCGTGATGTGTAACATAAGCTACATGCCGCAAAATCGAGAAGTGAAAAAAAGCGCACTTAAACAGCTAAAACCGTATTACAAATAAGATTTATATAGATACATATCATTGCCTAGGAAAGTATGCTCCATGTTCTAAATAAAAATATATCTATTGTGTTAAATCAAACAAGCGAACTGATTTATTACTTAAATAAAAAAGTAATTATGTTATTTGAAAGCATTTAACCGTAGAGTTGGCAACCAGATTTACACACGTAAGTTGGCAACCGGCATACCCGGGTATTCCACACGTTTTGAAGCAAAAAATTAATGATTTTGATAGGTAAACAATGCTTTCTATATTTTAATGCTGTAAGCAAGTAATGCCGACCATATATTCTCTTCTATTTCATTTATTCATTAAGTTTTTTTTCATTTTATTATAAAAATAACGGTCAAATTGAAATTTGGAATCGCTTGAATTTGACTCGAAAATAAGAACTCGAAAAGAGGAAGAAGAGAAACGTCATTCTCCATACAAAATGTATGGAATACCCGGGTATGCTGGTTGCCAACTTACGTGGTAAAGTTAAAAAAAATTCAAAATAAAATACTTACAGGCTGTTTAAAATTACAACTTATGTACCAAAAAATCATAAATTAAAGGCTGGGAGGCTACGGAAAATTTCAGGTCAATAAAAGCAATGAATCAAAAGTTATTGCAGTTCGAAATTGAAAAAAATACCCGGGTATCCGGTTACCAACTTAAAGGTTAATAGAATGAATGACGTTCATGCATAGAACACATTTAAGTAAATAAATAAAAGAATTTTTTAATTGAATAAAATCCCAAATTCTATTTCTATTTCGATACAACATAAAGATACATTCCTATATAAAGCTAAAATAATTCAATCACTTTTTTCAGCGTAAAGGGAAGCCAGAATCAATTGAATTTTGCAAATGATTGCACTATCACTTTTTAACAACTCCCTTGCCGACATGCATGAGAAGCTTGATTGCTTTAAGCTCCCTTGAAACCCTTCACCTCCTGTGTGCATTCGAATTCTCTTTAAGCAGTTTCCATGTGTTTCTTCGAGAAAGACTCAGATAAGAAACTGTCTCGATCAAAACAAGCTGTCAGTGAAACAAGCGAGCTGCAGTTGCAAAAACTGCAGCAACGAAAATAGCAACATTGTGCCAGTAAAGCTTTCTGTATCATTTGCCCGAATATCTCACGAGAGCATCACAAACACAACATACTTTCTTTTCTTCTTTTTTGGTACCAGTGCTTTCTTTGCTTGTTGCGGTCATGTACCTACAAGATTCGTGTCACAAATTGGCGTTTTTCTGGCGACAATTCAAAAGTAATTTTTCACTCCCACGCTATCTTCTCGAAGAAACAAAAAAGTGTACCAAAATATATGATTTATGCAAGTAAAATGCATTTTTTATACTGCTGTTTGTAAAACCCATTCAATGAATAAAAATAACAAAACACAGTACATTTAGTAATTTTAACTCAAAATATGTTTATAACAGTTTTATATATAAACAATTAACTATAAATTTAAAATTCGTTTTAGTTTTCTTATATTTGTTCCAGTTTGTTCATGATCATTTCTAGTCTTATCAGTTATCTTTTTTTTGTTAGCAATTATACATACATACGTGCTATGCATGCAGCTATGCGCAGCTCAAAACTGATGAATGTGATAAATTAACGATGAAAAATAAGGGCCCTCCAGCATTGCTGGAATGATTGTATTCAGCTATCCACTAGAATGATCTCATTATATGCACCATGAAAGCAATCAAACTAATTATAAATGACAGTCCATTCATCCTACCCATCATTGCGAAAACTTATCTTGTATTGATTTGATTGCGTGTTGTTAAATGGGGGATCGATTCTAAACGAATAAAAACCGCAATACTATTGCTTCAAATGCGCATTAAAAGGCAAAATAATACATCAAAAGTGCACGGTTAATTTTGTTATCATAGTTGAATGATACAAATTAATGTAAAACTTTTTTCATTCAAGAAGAACAGTTTAGCCGTAATGTTATTTTTTATTTTAGTTTATGTTTATTATTTAGTAATGCAATGTTTTATTTAGAACATTCATTTTAAACCAAATATTTAGGTGTGCGAAGATACGTGGTCTTCATGCAGTCTTTTCATCATGTGTAGCAGAAGATGGTCAATAAGTTGAATAATTAAATTTAAAACTGTAAAACTACTAAAAACTAACAAAAACTATGACAAAGCATTAAAACTACCCAGAAACTAAGTTATACGCTGTAAACAGTGTTTGTTCAAGATTTACTTTATATTTTTGTGTTATTTATTAATTTCATTTTATTACTTATTTACGAAGTAAAACGATTTAGCATACGATCAAACTACGAACGAGCAGAGAACAACAAACTCTATTAATAATATATTGCATGAAATACAAAATGAAAAAAGTCAATTAATGTGTTTTGGCTATTGCGAGATTTTATACCTACCTGCAACCAGGGATCTCACCGTTGTGGAACTCAACTGGTCCGACTGTATGAGTGCCGAGCGCAACACAAGCTCCTAGAATAAAACACCGGGCTCCTGGGCTCTCCAGACTCCGGAAAAATCATGCGGAGAGAGTAAATACACAAACGATAAACACGCATACACGCACATTTACAAAACATCCTAGCATCAGTACCTTAGCAATGAGCACTAGAAACCGTCCGAATGGAGCCCTATTTTAGTGGCATAATAAAGATGAAACAGAAGAGCGAGAGATTTAACACGAGAAAATGCGAGAGGAAAGTTTAACAGGAGAACTTTCATGAGCAACGATCTCCACTCCACAGACTCTCCATTGCTGCAGATTGGGCAAGGATGCAACACATCTCGGATAATGTCATTTCGGATTCAGTTTCCTTCGAACCACGGTTTGATGCTATCGTGTTTATCCTTAACGCTCCGTACAAAGTGATACTCCTTGCACAAAGTGTGTTTCGCCATACGGTGGTAGATGGCAGCTGGTTCGATTTGTATCCTCAATCTATTGGATCGATGGGTTGTTTGTTCAACCCTCTGGAACCAATACTGTGATACAAAAGTGGTGAATCAATTAAAAAACTTGTCGACAGTGCAGTGAGTTTGGGATTAATTGTTTGATTGCAAAAAATGGATTGAATGGATGTAAATGGATTTTGTGTAAGTGTACGGCACAGCACTGGAGTTGGAAACTAGCCAGCAGTGTGGATTTGGCCCTGACAGTTTCTGATTTGTTCAAGGAATATAGTGCAAATGGAATTGGCGATTAAAAACATGTAGAAAGTGTTACTGTTTGAATTTGGAAAAGAAGGTCAGCATCGAGCTTACGGTCAGCGGCGAATCAATCAACAATAGCGGTTAAAATCGCTTTGCATGCATTTTAGTTTTTTACAAAATCAATGCTTAATTAAAATTTCAGATATAGAATCTGATAAAATATGCGAGATTAAATTTTACTTAAATCTTTTTTCTTATGGTGTGAAAATTCAGAACGAAACCATGATCGTGGCTCCGCTCAGTGGCAGTTCATGTAACAGTGTACGATTATCCTTTGCTGTGCATAGTCGTTTCCCTCCCCGTGGATCGTGTGTCTGATAATATTATCGTTTGTAATCCTAGCCATTATCTGCGAAGCAACAATTTATCTTAAGACGAGAAATGGAAGAGTGAGAGCGAGTGAGTGATCAAAAAAAAGTGTACCAACATCCGAGCAACATGCTATTCGAGGAATAAATGAAAAGTTACACAACGATGCCTAGCGCCTGGTAACGTAGACGGCATTTTCGTGACCATCATTTTGCAGTGTAAAAATGTGCCATCCGGTTGACGTCGTAAAAATTAATTAAAAGTTAAATTAAACCTATCGTTGGCTCCGCCCGTGGCCCACGCCCGCTCCCACCGTCGGAAGCGTTTGCCACAGCTGACGCAAGGAGGTGCTTGTTAAAAGCACAATGCATTTCATGTAATGAGATTGCTGCTGTTGCTGTAGCACTGCATCCGTTCCGGAAAACCACTTGTATGCTGGTCTAGCTCGTCCTACCGGGTGCTGGCGTGTGCAGTCGGTCGTGTTGCTCGTGGTCGGATGAATGGTTCGTCGCGCGTTCGATGTCGTCGGTGGTCGGCGTGTTTGTGTGTGCTTGAATGTGTATGCCAGCGTACGGTGTGTGCGTGCGGCCGCATCCCATGAGCTAGGATCGAGAAGGCAAATTTCCCAAACCCGCTCAGCGTACTGGCAGTGATAAATATGCGTGACCCTTGCGGCCCTCAACCAGGAGAAACTGGTCGTTTTGGTGGTGCGGCGATCAAACCACGGTGGCACGGGCAGCAGGCGTTGGCTGCGGTGAAAAAGAGTGAGCATAATTTAGCGCTGCTAGTGACACCCACCCGGTTTGTTAGTGTGTGCGGAAGGTACGGAAAAGTCCGCCCGCTGGCGCGAGTGTTAGTGTACAGTGGTAAAACATCACACCAGCCCCGGGGTAAGTGGCCAACCAGCTGCTGAAGAAGAAGGCGACCCGCCGCCGTTAGTGCAGTGCGAGGGAAGTTGGGTGACTCGACACGAATTAGACACGCACGGGTTGAGGATGCAAGGTTATTACCGAAACCACCTACCATATTAAAACAACGAGGCGTTGTGTTTGAGCAAACAGGAGTTTGCTTGCCCCCGTCACTGCCCCTATTTGCCATCCACAAATAACTTGCCATTTCTGAAAGTCAGCATCTCCCGACGGTGGATTAGTTTAACTTTGCGAGCTGGTTGCGAGCTGCGTGGAGCACATTTTTCAAACGATTTATATGCAGTTTCAAGTAATTAGTGAAGATGTTCAATCAATTCTATGTCTTCTACGTTGGAGTCTACATACTACTGTTGCAAAGCAGAATTAAAGGTAAGTCTGACAATCTTCCTTCTATTTTCTCGTAGTGACATTTATTTAAAACTATCTCGAACCACTTGATGTCGATCAGAACATACTGGATTATTCCGATTCCGCTTTCTATCTTTATCTCAAATTTCGCCCCAGTGGTGTAGCACATCTTTAAAATTTCCACGCATGAATAAATGAGAATGAAAATATAAGTTTGTACGAAATATCCATTGCTGCTCAATGGAATCCTTGAAAACAACATATTTTTAAAAATTGTAAGCAAAACGATAAAACAAGGGAATCGAGTAATTTTTAAGCATTTCAGTTGATCTCAATCAACTGTTATACTGTTGTGCAAAAATGTTATTGAACCAACATATTATTCTTCTACTTATTTGCCGCTTAGACAATAGTCATTCAAGGCCTGCCCCAATCTTAGGCTTGGGCTTATCAGTGAGTTATTTAGAACTACAACTTTACACAAGGATATTCAACCCTGGGGGATTTGGTCTAAAAGAGGTTTTAACGTATAACAGGCATGTTGTTGATTCGGCCGAGGCGGAGGCTGTTGGTAATGGTAATGGAAAGCTGTTATAGCATACGAGCTATACAGAACTTATTATAAAAACACACTATCAAAAATAAAATTAAACCCAAAGCAACACTCCCCGGGAGAATTCAGACCACACCATTCAAACAAAAACAATTGAGATACACTGATCGAAAACAGCTGAAACGCGCAACATAAGCAAAGTATGTGAACCGAAAACGCAAGGCAACTTCTGGCCAAAAACGCAGCCTAGGAACAATTTGTACACCGTAACCTTCTTCTTCTAATTCTACACAGGCTTTCGAGACTTTATTTATTACCACGCAGCCAGCTTGAACCCATGAACCCATTCTAGGCATGAACCCATGACGGGCATGTTATTGAGTCGTTCGAGTTGACGACTGTACCACGGGACCACCGTAACCTCATACAATTTAATTAAAATTTTGGGATCTATTGTTGGACCTCCGCAGGTCTACACAAATAGCTTGACAAATACTTATAAACTAACCAAAACGAAAATGCTGACGAAGACGATTTTTGAACACTGACAAAGAAATATTAAAATCGAACAGGTCACTCACAACATTTAGCTCACGACACATAAGCTGCAATGGGTTACTTTGTCCGTAAATGGTCGGTCCTCGTACGCTCGGAGCAAAATAAAAATTCGTCCTAATTTAGGATAGTTGCAAAAAAGCGCAAACAAAAATCACTGCAGCAAGGAGCGCAGGGCAATCCATATCACCTTGCAGCAGCCAAAATAGGAATACACGCTACATGTTTTTTCTCCTGGCATTAAGCGACTCCTAACCAAGCAATAGGCACCGTTGATAGTAAGGAAGTTGAACCTCGTTATACCAAGGAAGGAGTCGTAAAGCGAACCTAGTAAACTCCAGGCGATTGATTAGGCAAGCAGCTAAGGGGTACTAGACTACATAACAATATTCCAGGATGGACCTAACGATAGCGCAATGTATGGTTTTTAGGCAAATTAGGCACGGCTGTTTATCCTTAGGGATAACAGTATCAACACATTAACAAGACACCAAGATCTCGTATGCAGAATGTGCGCGTCCGCGAGGTATTAGAGATTACATAATTATGCTTGATGACGTGCTCTAGAGAAGGATATAGACTGGCATTTAACTGGACACAGCTTTAAATAGTTATAAATACGATATTAACTCATTCCGTAGTCAATCTTCTGTCGGGTAAAACCTTTGAAGAATTTAGTTGATACTAATGAAAACGAAGGAAACAAATGAAGCAATAAAACAATGTTTTAAATACGTTTTACAATTATTGGGCCCTTTCCGTTTTAAGTTCGTAGGCTGAAATTTCAGCCTGTCAGCTGTTTGCATTGTATAGCAGTTTTCGAGCAGCTATCAAAGTCGGTATAATGTACAGGTGGGCTTATCCCAAGGTGTATGAATTTAGAAGGCTGATTTTTATCGCTTCTGTTTCGGAATGAAGATTTTGATAGTATTTTGTGTATTCGTCAAGCCTTCGTCAAGAAAGCTTGTTTGAGCAAAAGTTTTTACCCATTCTGTCAAAAAGAGATATTCAAATTTGGTTATAAAAAACATGCTATGAGACCACCTGTACGGATTCCATCACCAGAATTATTTAATGCACCTGGGGGTAAATGTAAACAAACACCGTGTTTTGAGATTTTTTCGTGCTGGTACTCGAATCTAATTCTAGCTTTGAGGCTAAATTAATCTAAACTGAAAATCGCAGGCTAGTTTTATGTGTGGTTTTGTATCGAGTGTTTACATGATTTCAGCCTCCAACCGTCAAACTCCATACAAAGAGCTCACTAGAATCGTGAAGGACCCCTATAACAGTAAAATAAATGTTTTAACAATTTTTACAGCCTTTGAAATATGGGCTATTTAATACAGCTGACTCCAGCCTAAGCATTGTCTTGTCTGAAAATGCTCATTTGCTGTAATCTAGGGATAATTTATTATGACAGAGATAGACTCTTTGGAACATAAGTTTGTATTTTGTCCAA
>AXCO02013128.1:0-10964 GCA_000473525.2 Anopheles melas
CTCTTATCACATGCTCTTATCATACGAGAGGAAAGATGACGAAGAGAGTGAGTATCCTTTCTCTCACTTCCTCCACTGTCTTTGAGGTCTTTGACACTCCGACCAATCGAAACGCTACCAGCTACCGCCTTATCCGCTCTAATAACAACACAATATAGCATCAGCGAGAAAGAGATCAGAGATGTGGATCAGCTGATAGGAGCTTGCTCCTGTGTAGGATGCTCTCCTGTTACCAAACATGGCACACCGGAGTCCGATTTGAAATCGCTGCGGGCAGGGTTCTTGGAATTTTGTGATGATCGCAAGTGATCATTCAAATTACAGGAATCAAAACAGGAATTAGTATACCATAAATACCGTGTATTAGAGAAAGAATGTCGTCGTTCGGTCAGGTACCTTCGCGTTCGCGTTCGTCATCATGTAATGCGGCAAAATCAACAACTCAGTACACAGTAAAGTTCTGTCGTAGAATTCGTATTAGCCCCAGGTTTATTACAAATAGTTGCGTCGTAAATTGGACTGCTTGTTTGCTGCATAAAGAAATAATAATATACCGCTATGCTTTCTTTCTTCTATTTAAATATTTATATCCATTTCGTCCGATCACGTGTTTGCTTGTTTGTCTCTGTGTGTGTTTCGGTGTAATTGGTTTCACGCATTTTTACCGCATTTACGCATTTTTACACCGAAATTGGTTTCACGCATATTTACCGTCACGTTCACGTGCCTACCCTCCGTTGAGTTTTGTTGTCCACCGCAACCCAAAAGTTTAAAGGCGCACGCGTTCTAGCGGAAGTTATGTAAATTTTGAATTATCGTTACATCCGTGTAAAAACTATCCATCGCTTCCCATTCGATCAGCCATGATCTCACCGTCTCTCACCCAACCTGTACCCTATTATTTCCATCATAAAGAGTGTTTTCATTCTTTACGCAAGAAATTGGAAAAATATATTGCCCTTTCGTCATCATAATCGAATTCCGTACTTATCGTCGATTGAGTTGATTTTTAAAATGTCACAAGAACTGTCGGAAGGATAATGCGAAGGACAAGCTTGCTGATCGTTGTTGCGGCGTACTCCGTTCAGACAACAAGGGAGGGAGGGCTAGGATTTTATAACCAGTGGTACGCTATTGGATGATATATTGTTTTTTTTGTGTAATAAACTTAAACTGTTTAAAAGTTGGTCATCGGTTCAGTTTATTACAGTCGTCGAGCTGTACGTACGCAGCAAGCCCGTCATGGGATCAAATCTAGAAAGGGGGACAAGCCGCCCCCTCATACGCAGGGCTGTGAGAAGGTGGTGACCCGCAAAAAATCCTGTTTTTTTAATAGAACGATCGCAAAGCAATTTGAACTGTTCAGTACACATAGAACGGCAAAACCCATACATTACGACGGAGTTGTACATCCGTAATGCAAAAAAAAAATATTTTAGAACCGAAATATAATCAAATTGGAGTGCGTGTGTAAAAATATAACCTTTTCGGTAAGCTTCCCTAGTATGGAGAGACATACGAAAAACGCTTAATCTTTGTTAAAGAATCGTTAAATCTCTCTCTCTCTCTCTCTCTCTCTCTCTCTCTCTCTCTCTCTCTCTCTCTCTCTCTCTCTCTCTCTCTCTCTCTCATCCCGTTTGACTCCCCTAATTCTTTGATTTAATCCTATGTATATTCATTTCAATCGCGATCGTGTTTTATGGACAGTTGTCGGTTTGTTGTTTTGTTTTTCTTGTTTTTGTGTGTATGTGGGTCTTAATCATTAATTTCGGCTTTTGTTAAAAACAGAAATTAGCATGTGGTATGTTGTGGTGCTGTTCTTTAAAAAGGGAGCAAATTTCTAGTGTTTGTAGCCAAGGACCAAACGTGTTGGGGGGAACTTGACTTCTCAAAAGCGAATCGCGGAAAAATGGAATAAAGTGTAAGAAGGGATTGATGTTTACTTATCTGTTTTCTGCTCCGACGCGTGTTTCGTTTTGTGGTAAATTGTGGAAGCGTTTTTCTCTTCGCATCGCAGCTTTTCTTTGTTAACGTGTGGGTGTGGGGGGGGGGGGGGGGTGTATATGTATCGTGCATGCAACTGTTGCAGCGACTGACCCCTCTTCTTACCCCGTTGGAATAGCTGTTGGAGTTAAGTTTTGTCTTCCATCGTCGTCGTCTTCGGGTGCTGCTCGACCACCACCTCCTCATCGTCATGATGTTCCTCCATCTTTTCGTGCTGCTGCTCGGGATGATGCTGATGATGGGCATGATTATGGTGCAGCTGTGCATGATGATGATGATGATGATGATGGCTATTCGGTTCAGTAGTATGATGATGATGATGAGGATGGTTTAGATGATGTGGCTCTAGTACGGCTGGTTCATCGTGGTCGTGGTGCGGATCGGTGGCCATTGCTTGGACGCTTCCCTCGCTGTCATCAACACCGGTGCCGGCACACACCACCACACCACCAGCCTGCCCTGAAAGACCATCGGCAACATCGTTAAAGTGTTCGTCCTCCGGCAGCAAACATTCCGCATCGTCTACCAGACAGTGATCGTCGGTATGGTGAATGTCTGTGGTCGGTTCCATATCAACGACCGTGCCGTCCGGCACTGCTATTGCGTTGGTGGCAATTGGTCGAATCGGTTTTATCTTTGCGTGCTCCGTTTCGACCAACTTTCGCAACTCATCCTGGGAAAACAAAGGAGCAAAGAATGTTAGGACAATGCGTTACGCGTCGTTCACCGACGGTTGGCCTACTTACACCCCATCCGAGCTGGTCGGCTAAGAAGAAGCACCCGTCGTCACAGTTACCCGTCCAGGCGACGTCACGCCGATTGCCGGGCAGATCGAAGCACAGCCCCTCGCCGAACACCATCGAGCGGAGGAAGCCGAAACTGTTGCACCCGACCTTATCCCGGTTGATCAGCAACCGGACACAATCGTCGTTGACGTACTCGACCAGGGAGGCGAACGGTTGCACTGTTAGCGACGTGCCCATGATGATCAGCAGATCGCACTCGGCAAAGTCCTGGTGGGGCAGCATGTGAAACCGCTCCGGCAGACCCTCGCCAAAGAACACGATGTCCGGTTTGATCACGCCACCGCACGGGCAGGTCGGGACTTCGTCGGCGAAAATTTTCTCTTTATACAGTGAGGGAGCAAAGAAACGATGCGATGAGATGAAAAAAAGGATTCGCGGTTTGATTATGTATTATTAGCAGGCGGTCCTTACCTTTTACAAACTCCAAGCTGTACGCGATCTTACACTCCAGACAGTGATTGGTGTAGAATGTGCCGTGCGCCTCCACTATCTTATCCTCCGGAATGCCAGCGATACGTTCCAGCGTGTCAATGTTCTGCGTGTAGTGGCGCACCAGCAAACCCTTCTGCTCGAGCAGCCGGACGAAGTAGTGCGACGGTGTCGGTTTGAACGTGCCCGGGTAGAGCTCCTTGGCGAGCGTGAAGAACGGTTTCGGGTTCTGGTGCAGATACTCCAGCTCAAAGATGGCCTGCGGGTACGGCAGGTTGTACTTCATCAAATTGTTGTACAGTCCCGTGTTGGGCGAGCGAAAGTCTGGAATGCCAGCGGCTGTAAAAAAAACGAAGCAAAGAAAACACAGTCAAATGGGATTGCTTATTGCGGCGATGTTTGGAAGCTGCAGGACGGACTCACAGGTGGAAATACCGGCACCGACCATGGTGACGATCTTCTTGAAGCCTCCATTTTTCCAGTGCTTTAGCACACCGTCAATGTCGACCGTTTCTAGCACTCGCCGTCGGGCAGCGCCACCCGAACCGTTCTCATTCTCGAACCCGTCCCCTGTATGGAAACCGAGCTTGTCGGACAGATACTGCCGTATTCGCTCGATGCTGATCGACTCTGAATGGTATGGATCCTCCGTATCGTCCTCGCTTTCGTCGTAGTGCTGGAAGTCTGGCAACGCGCCGACGGCGGCAGCGGCGGCTACTTCGGGCCCCACGACACCGTTCACGATCGAGGCTGGCGGCGATGGACCGAGCGGCGTGATGGTGGGATCCGACGCAGGCTCCGTCAGCGCAACGGATACACCTGCGATAGCGGACGCGGTCGATGCGGCCGCTGCTGCCGCGGCTAGTGTTGCCGTTGGATCGCCATCCGTCTCACCGCCCCCCGCACCAATGCACTGCAGCATCGGTGCAAGATGCGGAAGGGATGGAGCCGCAGCGATTGCTGGGTGCTCCTCCTGGGACATACCAACTGTGCGTCGTCGGCCCCCGACAGCGAATCGGCGCACACCCTCGGAGAGCGTTCGGACGGTGGTATGCAACTGCTCGAACGCGGACACGGCGGCGGGGAGCTTCCCGGTGGCGGATGCCAATGCACCTAGCACTGTTTTCGCAGCCAGCGACAAAGAAAGTGTACGACGGAGGGAATGCAAACACTTTTTCGATGGGCACCAGGCAAGCGAACCCAAACGCAAACGTCAACCAACCACAAGCGAATATTTTCGTCTTTCTTCGTCGTGCTTTTCTGTGGTGACAGGTTGCGGCAGTGTTGCCATCGGCGTAGCGTGGCGCTTATTGCGCGATAAGCGCGCTTCGAATGGTATCGTGGATGACAAAATGAAAATTATGCGTACAATTTCCAGACTTTTCAGGCGGAGGACTTTTGTGTGTTTTCTTAGAAATTGGTTAGGACATATATTTTTTTTAAAGAATTTTATCGCTTTGGATGGAAACATTTAAGAAATAGGGAAATTATAAAAAAAATCGCTTTTGTTTACATTTCCAGTCGGCTTCGCTTGTCGCTGCTGGCTGTCAAAGGAGCTTGATTCCCGTAAAAACATGTACACTTTCGATTTGAGCAACTTGGCTAGTGTTTGAAAATGTTTCCAATTTACACAGCGCAGTACGAATAAAGCGTAATTTATCGCAAGATTTCTAAGAAGTGTTTCAATTTTGGAAGATTTGTGTGCCTGTTCGCACAAGATTAGCAAGTGTCAAAGCGCCGACGTAATAAAGTGCGCCAAATCGCCGGAACATTGTTGTTGCGGGACCAAAACAAAAGTGCTGCATATCTTTTAAAAAGTAACCACAACATCACAGCACAGCGCGTTGGAATATTTAATTAAAACCATGGCTCAGATGGAAAAGTCCCTACAGTCGGCTTCGACGGTGGAGGAGGAGGAAGACTATGGACCACTGCTGATCGGAAAGCTGGAGGTATGTGTAAACGTGCGCCCCCCTATTGACCGCGGTCCCGTGCGTATATATGAACCATCTTTTTCTTGCTCCGTAGGGCAATGGCATCACAAATGGGGACATTAAAAAGCTTGCCGAAGCCGGCTTTCACACGGTCGAAGCGGTAGCGTATGCGCCCAAAAAGCAGCTGCTCGCAATCAAAGGCATCTCGGAGGCGAAGGCGGATAAAATTCTCCAGGAAGCGACGAAACACGTCCCGATGGGCTTTACAACGGCCACCGAGTATCACCAGAAGCGGTCAGAAATCATTCAGCTCACTACCGGGTCGAAAGAGCTGGACAAACTGCTCGGCGGTGGTATCGAAACTGGCAGCATTACGGAAATATTCGGCGAGTTTCGTACCGGCAAGACGCAGCTGTGCCACACGCTCGCCGTAACCTGCCAGCTGCCGGTCAGTCAGAACGGTGGCGAGGGCAAATGTTTGTACATCGATACGGAGGGCACGTTTCGACCGGAGCGGCTGCTTGCTACGGCCGAGCGCTACAAGCTGGTCGGTGCGGACGTGCTGGACAATGTTGCGTACGCGAGAGCGTACAACACCGACCACCAGATGCATCTGCTAATGGTAGCGTCGGCTATGATGGCGGAATCGCGCTACGCGCTCATTATCGTGGACAGTGCGACCAGCCTGTACCGGACCGATTACAGTGGGCGGGGCGAGCTGGCGGCCCGGCAAACGCATTTGGCCAAGTTCCTACGCATGCTGCTGCGGCTGGCGGACGAGTTCGGGGTGGCGGTGCTGATCACGAACCAGGTCGTGGCACAGGTGGACGGTGCGGCCATGTTTAATCCGGATCCGAAGAAACCGATCGGTGGAAACATCATAGCGCACGCGTCTACCACCCGCCTGTACATGCGGAAGGGTCGGGGCGAATCGAGAATCTGTAAAATCTACGACTCACCGTGCCTGGCAGAGGGTGAAGCCACGTTCGCGATCAACCCAGACGGAATAGGGGATGTGAAGGAGTGAGCGGCCGCACTGATCGTCTTTGCCGGTGTGGAGCAAAAGGGCGATTCGGGGGAGCGCAGCAAAAGGAGTGGGATATTTTTAGATAGGAAAGCACATCCAATTACTTGTTACACTTCGATAAATGTAATACATAACGACATATTTTTTTTACCAATGGCTCTTGTTTTCATATTCGGTTCGTTTAGCTAGAAGGAAAGAAAACTCCCCAATGTGATATCTTGTCTTGGTTATTGGTAAAGAAAAATACCCATTTTAACCTGTTGATCTTTATTCCTAAATAGTAATGTTTACACATACGAGGGCTACAAAAAAAATAGTTTCCTTTAAACGCGGTCGTTGCGGTGTGAAGAGGTTATTTCTTCACAAAGCGGCTTGGGTGAAGAAATATTTCATCAAATCAAGCATTTCGTGCAGAAACTCCCGCTTAGAAATTAGAAGAAGGGAAAAACATATAACGTAAAACATCTATAAAGAGAAAAATATAATTTTCTACCACCATCTTATGAATCTACATACACATCTACACATAATTAGCTTAACCACACGAACTGCAGCTTGCAGTGGTGTGTGTAGTGCATAATAATTGTTGCAAACAGTTTTGTGCATAAAATATTAGTATAAACGTAAGTATACCAAACCAAAAAAAAGGACAAAAACGGTGCCAACTTACTGTCTAGAAAATAGTTAAATTGGTAAAATTTTGAATTCCCCTTTTTTTGGGGTTAAATTTGATACTGTATTGGATTGATTGGAGACTTATGCTCTTTACTTCGGAACACTACACACACACACACACTACATACTTGTGGAGCTGATTAGTTACTGATTACTACACCGATATAAAGTTGTACTCTTTGTTCACTGTCCTTTTTCCACATTTCTGTTTTCGCTACAACGGTGTGTCGTCTGTCGGTTGAAAGTTTTAACTGCATGTCATTTGTATTTGCCATTGTTTGTTTTGTCGATTAGTTTAGGCGATATTATAAAAAAAACTGCACAGTTTATCTGTTACGTAGTCTTCTTACTTGCTAGTTGTGGCTTTGTTTCAAGTTTACAAGTGCTCGATTTGTATTGTACTGTTTCTGGCATTTACTTGTTTGTTTGTGTGTGTTTTTAATGACTTTATTTAACAAAGGGAAAGTTGCATGATAATCGGAAAGGAAGAAAAAATTTGGATATAAAATAAGTGAAAGTATCTTAAAGTGAACTAATTTGTTCAATGTAACTCCTTTACGTACAAACGCAAACAGACACACACACAATTGTTATAGTTTTTGTTGAAGAATATCTAACCGATCTGTTAGCAGTTGTTGCACCTTGTATTGGTATCTATTTTTTCTCATTTCATTTGATAAGCTCTTTTCTTAACTTTGTTTTTTCTTCTTCTTCTATGAAACCTTGCTAAACTTGAATAAATTTGCTATTTTTTTACCTTTTTTGAAGGTAGATTTGTTTCGTTTTCCGGTTTGTTTGTTTTCTCTTTTGTTTTCAAGAGTTTTTCAACACTTTCCATACTAAAAGGTAACTATATTATTGAAAATTGTGCAAACTTCTTAATTTCTGAAACCTACGATCGCCACGTTTCTCTGTGGAGAAAGAATGCATTTTCGAGATTGTAACACTCTCTTGCACTGCGCTGCTTTGCTCGGTGCTTTTTCTCCACGACTACCGGTTGTGTGGAAAAAATAGTAAAAAAAGATAAAAAATTACCCGTTCGAAAAGATTGAAATGGCTTATCAAGCTAATGGTAAACGGAATAAAAGCTCAGAATGCAAAACAAGAAACCCCACGAAAGAAATGCCAAAGTGTGAAGAGTGAACAACGAAATACGTAAAACAAGGGGGCTTAAAGTGTCTCCATCAATCAAATCAGCATGCCCTGCTGCAGCAAAGCTCCCTCCTCCTCGGTGGCAGCAATCGTGCGAAAGGCTGCGTTGCGACCGTTGTTCGATCCCGCGCCGACATCTGACAAACCTCCAGCAGCGCCACCGCCTGCTAGCTCGTTTTCCAGTTCGGCGAGCAGATTAGCGCCGGCACAGTCGCCCCCGAGCAGATCGGCGGCTGACAGCAGCTGTGCGGTCGGTGTGCTGGACAGAGACTTCGGGATGTGTCCTGCTGCCCCGACGGCCGTACCAATCCCGTACCCGGAGGGAATCTTCTTCGGATCGAGCTGACCCTGCTGGATGGCGCGCCATATCTCCTGGTCGGTCGGTGTCAGTAGGCTGGGCGAAACGAGCATCGAAAATTGGCTGTTGGAGGCTGTTGCTGAAGCGCCACTACCACCAAACAGCTTTCCAGGTGTAACACCAATCGTTCCTTGGGCCGGGGTACAGCCACGCTCAGCACCGGAAGCCGTGCCGTGCTGCTGCTCCGTCTGAATTGTGAGTGGACGTGCGAGTGCATCGTTTAGTGGCGCTTGTCCACCGATCAGTGGGTTGGTCGAGCTGAACAGCACGCCATTATCGTCCTCATCGCCAACTGGAGGGGAAAGAAGGGAGTGGTTGTAGTGTGAGTAACTGCGATTTACGCATTATGCTTTTTTTAAGCAAGTTTTTTTTTACTTACGATTGAACAGCATGTCAGGCCGGGTGGTGTTGCCATCGGACGCAAGCTCTACGATGCCCGTGTTCTCGATCAGTATTTCCGGTGGTGTCAGGGGAATGGTTTTCTGGGAAATGAAACCAAACAAGCCAAAGGTAAGTTTGTGCAACAGGAGGGGAACGCGTGAGTCAAGATGATCCAATTTTAGGGGGTTTCCTTCTACTTCCTTTTCTAATTTGAGCAGTTTTTGTGAAATCATTAAAGTACGCAGCACAGCACATCAAATGTTGGTCCTAGCAAGGGTAGTTCTGTTTGTCGAATGTTATGTTTTAAATACCTTCTGACTTTTGAGAAATATTAAATTCGAAACGTTTGTGTGAGATTTTCCCATATTATTTTGACTGAGCCATGGAGATTTGCTTTGAAAAAATGCAGTTAACTTTTGAATTATTGACAACTTTTCAATATTTGTAATTGTTGCTTGCGCGTAATTGAAACTGTATGGAAACAATTCCGATCTGGGTCGAGGTCATTTGCCAACTGTATGGTAATATGCTATGCCACAAAATAGTTTAAATTACTGAATTGGAACGGAGGTCTTCCCATACATTAGCACTGGTAATCCTATTATGTGAATACCGATCAGTCACTCGGGCACACCATCCAATCACCAGACGGCCAACCATATCTGTGGCTAAAGTAGGGCAGGACTACTACGGTAGTCGCACCAAATACAAAAAAAGAAGTTATTAGAAGCATGAAAATGTTCCATTTTGTTTGATTTGTCGCTTCCAAAAAATATAAATGCAGCAGCTACAAATGCGAAATTATTCTTTTAGTTAATCATGTAATGTTTACATTCACAAGAAAAACAAAGAATGTCACCTTTCCCTGCTCTTTAAAATTTTATTTATGTATGTTTTAAGAACTGATTTTTGAAGATGATCTGACGTCTTATTATTACCCCGGTATAGTATTGATAAGGAAATAAAAGTCTAATAATAAGCAAGTTGAATGTTATCTATTTCCAATGCAAAATTAAAAACAAAACAACAATTTTAAGTTCAAAAAAATATGCAAAACATTCCCATCGTTCTTCACATTTTTAATTGGCTTCAACTCTCAACGTTTATGTCAGACGTCTGGTAAATGCAGACGAATGATTTCCAATCATTCAAATCAACTATATTTAATGCAGGAAAATACATCACAAGTAGCGCAATGGCAAAATTACAATCTTGTCCAAAACAAATTAAAGACGATCCCCGAAATACACTAAACTATGTCGAGTTTCAGCGTAAATCAAAATTTATGATATCTAGCAAAAATATCACTTTTTAAGACTTTACGCATAATTTTGCCTAATGTGATATGTTTTAGCCAATACATTAATTATTTGATGTATAATTCTTACTGCAATTTACATTTTTTAACCTTCTTGAAAGAATTATAGAATTCGACCAGATCGAAATTTATTTAATGCAATACATATGTCAAATCAGTACAATTTGCTAAAAAAACTGTAAAATTTAGAAAACCGTGCATCTCCGAATCCGCGTATAAGAGGTACGGTAAATCTCAAGATGAACCTGTACGTACATACATCGATTTTATGATACTGTTTTTTTTTTTTAAATAATAGTCGCCAACAAGCGTTGCGTTATTTTCCTCAACTAAAAGACAAACTCTCTTCAAAACGTAAAAAAAGGTATTCATGCTACAAGAATCCTATCTATCTGAGTTTTTCCCAAGGCTCCACATTGACAGACAATAAAGAGCGGTTCACATCCGGAACCCATACCCCACACATTGCTCAACAGAGGGCACAACAAAGGTAGAAAGAGGCAGGCGCAATAAAGCAGCCTAACTGCGTGCACGTGGCAAAGTTCAACATCCTTTCAAGAAGGCATGAAACGTTGTTTTTTTTTTGTTCTGTAGTCCACCCGACGACCGAAGGAAGCATTACCGATAACATCGCCGTCGTATCTTACATAACGCATATGCACATAGGTCAGTGGAACAAAAAGAGAGCACGGACATACTTTCACTGTTCACGCTCAACTGTTTACACGTGTTCTTCCCTATGTGAAAGGGAAAAGGCGCCGAAGCGAGTGAATGGGAAAACTGAGAGAACAAATGTTTGAGAGATGGAAAACCGTTCGCGAACGCTCATTTTCTCTCGCAAATTTCGCTCCATTCCGCTGCAGCACTTCATGGCTTACTT
>AXCO02013148.1:0-10619 GCA_000473525.2 Anopheles melas
TTATTTCACTTTTTTAATTTGGTCAATGTAGCATTGCCAGTCGGGCCGGTCTCCTGGTACAGTCGTCAACTCGTAAGACTTAACAACATGCCCGTCATGGATTCAAGCCCTGAATTGACCGTGCGTCCATACGACTGACTATTATCTTATGATAATCAATAAGTTCACTGTAAGCTAAGCCCATTAGTAGTACATAATACAGATATATACTGGGACAAAATATTACAATCAGGCATCTTTTGATTTAAGAAAGATCCATGAACAGCACAAAATGTTCAAATAATGGATGGAATCTATTTTCATAATTTCCTAATCTTACATGTCGTTCATTAAAACTTCCAGTATCTTGAACTATTGGAAGCTTACTGTTTATCATTTCCATATCATTTATATGTTATCATTTTTAATATTCACATAGTAGGCACTATTTTACATTTCATTTAAAATGGTATGCATAAGTATTGTTTTGCCTGCTTACCAATCTTTTCTTTAACTTTCTTTTTTTATCAGATTGAGTTCAACAGAATAGGGTAGAATAGGCAGTTATACCTTGGACATTTTGGTTTGGTTGTATGGTGATGATTTTTAGCGGTGAAATTAAAATCAATACTGCATTTATATTTTTTTCTAAATCTTATGAAAGAATATAAAATTGCCTTTAGTTAGAGATCATATAATTAGAGACAAATATAACATAATATGGAAAAAAAACTGTTAAATGTCTTTTTTCGCATAAGTAATTGATTTACTATTTTGCTTATTTTTAAACCCATTTTGGTTACAAATGCTACTTCCAGCAAACGTTTTTCTTATTTTGTTTCTGCAAAATGTTTAGCAAAATTGCTCTGCATACCTGTTGGATGTGAACCAACCAGCCTCCTTTACACACAGCCGTCTCGCTCCCCTATTTCTACGTCCATTTTACTTCTTATGTATATAGAACTCAACCCGAAACTCGCAAGCCGGTGGTGCGCAAGAATGCCATTAGAATGTCGATTTTTTGTGGGAAATTTCTTTGACCGAACCGTAACTGTAATCCCTACCTCCCCCTATCCTTTGGGCCGGTGAAATATCACAAAAAGAAGGCTCAAGGTACACATGCTTCGGGTTTGTGGGGTACTTTCAAGCACTTTTTTCCTTGCGGTGCCAACGCTGCCCTTGCCCATATGCCACCAGAGTGTGTATTCGTTTTTCTCTCGCGTTTTCGGTAAATTCGCAGCACAGGGGGAAAAGTACGTTATGTAATAGAGCATTGGTTGGTGCTTTCCTTTCAGACCAGAGAGTCAGCAGATGCTGTGTAGTCACATGGTTGGGGGAGTGAGTGTAAAAAAATGTTCAAGGTCGCGGGCTATACCAGCACACAATCCAGGCTTTCTCGAGTGTGACGCGCACACCGACGGAGTTTGTATGGCGTTTAGAAAGGCTTGGTGCATAAAATAGTCTGGTCTTTCCGTATGGTAAAGCTTTCGTAAAAGCTTCGTTGAATTTATTACCATCATAATATAATAATATACGTGTTTATATAATTAGTAGCAAATGTTGAAATGAAATAGCGAGCTAATTATTAACGTGTTACAGCACAATTTAGGAAATCAATACTATGCGGCAATAAGTAATAAACATGAAAAATATCTTCACTGGTTTATTGAATTATCTTGGTTTTATTGAATCGAATATATTTATTCAAAATTAAATTATTAATATTGTTTAGAGTACATTTGGTTTCTTTAACATTTCAAAATTATTCAAATAAATACACAAATAAAATATTTATTTTACACATTTACTTCCTGTAACTACTTCCTATGATGCACACTTTTCTGAACCATTTTCATCTCCGTCCTTTCTTTCTCCTTAAATGAATTAGAAACAGGCTATCCTTTCTGTGGGATCTTTCTATCTTACTATCTCTCTATTAATCAACAACAAATCTGTGCGCACTCTAACGGCCATCCCTTGGACCGTAATGGTTTCACTTTCCTTTGTGTTCATGGTGTGTCACCATGCCCCCAGCTGAGTCTGTGTGTGGTGGTGGGAAGACTGTTTGTTCGTCGTCAGTGGCGTCTTCCACTTGATTAATCACGGCCTCCAATAGGGGTAAGCATTAAAAACAATACATCCAACCAACTGCAACATACGCCCTTTCCGTTGCGCCGTTGTGTCGACTCGGGCTGTATTATGCATTTTTTTAACGTTCTTTTTGTTATTGTTTCTAAACACAGCTCAACAACAAAGCAGTGCACAACGGAGTGGCTCTCTCGTGCTTCGCCAGCAATGCAATTGTAAGCTTGGACGGACGGCGAAGGAGAAGTGAACGAGAGACTTCCGGCGAGGCAGTCGCCTGCAGTGTTGGAAAATGCAAAGCTATGTGCATTCGCTGATGATATTATCGATGCCAGCGGTTTGTGGGCGTTCGTACTGGAATGCAACCACTTTAAAGTGAAAAGAGCAAGACGATGTTATTTGTTTTATGATAGTTCTTATCGAAAAAGTATCAACTAATTTAGATAAGTTTCAAAGATTGATGTGTGAAGCTGGAAATTATAATGCAGATTTGAGGACAGCAATGTGTAGTTTTCCCCTTTTTCGTGGAAGAATATTTGCATTCTCTTTTTGGCTTGGCTCTCAGCTGAGAAAGCAACCCATTAAGAGCGAAGAGCGCTAGCCCAAGCCGGCCGGCCATTTGGCCTTTTGGGGTTTGCTCGATTTCGACGTGACATGCAATGAAAGCAAGGTTTTACCTTTTGTTGTTGTTGTTGTTGTTGTTGTTGTTACTCTATTCCATTGCATGTCCTCCCTCCCCGAAGGGTTTCGTTGGTTTCGGGAGGATCAATAAAAATAAACATTTCCGACGTGAGCGCACTGCCCGTCGTTGCTTCTACTGTTTGTGTGCGTTAGACACTCTTGTGCTGATGTTGTTTATTTTGGTAGTTTGTTTACTTACCCTTTCCTTTCCACTCCTTCCACTGCCACTTGTGCGGTGTGTGTGTGTGTGTGTGTGTGTGTGTGTGTGTGTGTGTGTGTGTGTGTGTGTGTGTGTGTGTGTGTGTGTGTGTGTGTGGGAATGTCACCCGCTGTAATATGGTGACACATCCGACCAACTGCGTGGTCCTACCTCCTGCACGGAACATCCAATAAAAACGGGAGCGCACAGCAGAGCACGTACTGAGCGAATTCTTGTTTGGCGCATATAATGTGCTGCTGCTACTTCTGCGCCCAGTAGGTGGTGATGAGGCATCTATGGTGTAGCAAAGGTGCGTGTTTCAATTGCGTTACGTGCCATTTTAATTGCGCTCGTGTGCCGTGGTCGCTTTTTTCCCCGTCTAAGCGGGTCTAGTGCGTTTGACTGCCCGCGCTGTATTGAGTCGTTATTGCTGCGTATTGGTGCGTGTGGTGCAAATATGTAGTTGTTTTGCAAAACAGGCAAAACGCTTTCACAGTATCGTGCCCTTATTCTTTTGCGCGTTGTAGACACGAGACGGGAAGCGCAAAAATAAATGTCACCAGTCGTGGCGATACGAATGCGTATGCCCGCGCCATGGAAATGAGAGCACTCATCATAATAATGGTGCTGTTGATGATGATGATGGTGATGGTACAATTGGGCGATGGTTTAAATTATCCTAGGGGATGTTATCGTACTTCTTTTGTGACACTGTGCTGAAGGTTGTGTTTAAAGTAGTGCAAATGTGGGACGGAATAGATTAATTCACTTGAAAACGGTAACCTCGTTTCGGTTGCCGGCATACAGATGTAAAGGAAACATGTTGTTTTGTTATCTACGTTTAATGATGATACGCGTTTTGCATTTTTTTTTTAACTTGCTCTTATTGGTTTTATACTGGTGATCATTTTTGTCTTAAGGCCGGGGTACATTGCCTGTACTCGCTAGTGTGATTTCGATTTTCACTAGCGCATCTGGCGGCGGCAGACCGAAACATTTTGCCAAACAATTTGGAGCCGCTTCAGAAAATATGTTATTTTTCCGTGTTTTTCACTTAAACTGGACTGGAAAAGCTTTGTAATGGATAGGTGAATTTGTTGTGCAAGTATTTTCGCCATTTTTGCATAAAAATTGGTGAAAACCCTACTTAAATTTGAGATCCGGCACGACCATTCCCTCGATGACCAAAAAAACAGCTTCCACCAGCCGTCGCCGGACGCGCTAGTTAAAATCGAAATTACACTAGCGAGTACGGACAATGTACCCCGGCCTTTATGTGTGATTACGAGACCCATAAATGTGTGCTACTCATTATCCTTCTTTGGTATAACCATTTAAACCATTTAAAGAGTTGCAATATAGGGTTTTCCAGCGGTTCTCATAGGTGTGGGACTCTTCCTTGACTCTTTCATATGGGAAGTGAACTTCATATGATGAAAATTGGACTCTCGTATCCTATTATGGAAATTCCTATTGGATTTGTCCAACAAGGTTACAATAAGTTAATTTCACGTATGAAAGAGTCAAGTGTCCCACAGCTATGAGAACTCCTGGAAAATCCTATATTAGTATAAACTTTTGCCTTTAAATGATATTTTTCTTTTTTGCGTTTGTTGAAGATTGCTCTGAATAATTTGTTTATCTTGTTTAGCTATTTTTTTAGAATTATATCATGAAACTCTTAACTTCTACTAGTTTACTCATAATATCGCATTGGGATGCAAAAACTGCTCCTCCGTGTAATTAGCATTCAGGCGCAGCCTCTTAAAATGGCAACAAAATTAAGCAAAAAAATCCCACTGTGTATCACAAGTTGTTTTAACATTAACAAATGTCGACGACAAATGAGACACACACACACACACATACAAACACACCATTTGACGCAGTATAGAAGACGGTATCATCAGATCGCGTGTTAGCTCATGACGCATTTGGACGTAACTTTGGGAAACCGAACCTTCTTGTGCGCTGCCGGAGGTGCTTGCCCCAGCAGTGAAACGAAAATAACTCGATTTGGCGATTATGTTTCGAACAGTGTGATAAAATGTTTTCCAAGAGCGCCCATCCAAATATAGCAGGGGCAGCACTTACAGGGATGAATAAAGGGATCCATATTTGTCCCACGGTTTTAGGCTTCAACAGCGCTTTGCGGTTATACTATTGAGAAAGGACAGCTTGCGGCTGGATCGACCAACAGATGTGACAATGTCACCTCTAAGGCAAACGCACAGTGGGTCGAAGAACTGCTTCGACGGCTTGGAAGAGGCGAATGGTTCACAATTTAATTCATCCGTGAAGCTGCATGAGATATTTCACACGTCAGTATTGATTCACTCTCGAGGACAGCTGGATCGCTTAGCTGGCTCGGTTCGTTATTGAAGGGTGTTATTTTATTAGCATGATGTAAGCGAAGTTTTCTATGCTCCAAGCTCTTTTTCAAGCCTCAAACGGTGGTATACAAGCTAAAGAAGAGTGTCGTAAAAAATAATAAATTGTAGTTAGTTTTCTTGCTTTTTTTCTTTTCTTAAATACCGTGTATGGAATAATATGCATGATGGACGTCTCTGTTTCTGGACAGCACATAGAATGAATCTATTTTCAGGTCTGGCAGAGCAGAACTTTCACGGTATCGTCATTCCGTTGCCAGACTGTCATCATGGTTTTACGGGTCTATGGCACTGCAAATGAAACGTGACATGCCCATAAGGCCTGGGGAAGGACAACATTCTGGAAGGTTCTGTAGAAGAATCGCTGTTTTATTCGATTAGTGGAAAAGTTACAAAATTGCTATCATAAATTCTCCATGGCATTACCATTATTTTAGAAAATAATTTGAAAATAATCCCAAAAAAACATTGAACAGTTTTTCTATTTTACTATCCTTTTCTTACCTTTTCTTCCTTTTTGTAGTAAAAATATTCAAATCTACTCGTATGTTGATTATGTTTCATAAATTCCTATAAAAAGGCCATTTCATTTAGTGCTCTAAACTGGACTTTAATGACCAAATGCAGTGGTTTCCACATCAATCACCAAAACAACCAATTAACAGGGGCAATTTGCTAACTGTCAGTGAACATAATCGATAATGATCAGCATAAATTAGTAGCACCAAAGTGCTGGCAATGGTTTTGCATGTAATGATTCGCATTGCTCTTCTGTAATAACTTGACCTCATTCACATCAATCGGGTAACGATTTACGATAACTATAGAATGGAACAATTATTTCACTCACTGTATATCACTTTATAACGTTCGGTGCTGCATTTTTTTAGAATAGGATGAAAGACATTTAAAATAACCTGCTTGATGTTATTTATGCGTGGGATTGTTATTTTCCTTTCGAGTGAAACGATGTTTCAAAGGATTATGTCCCACACATTTCATAAACTCGAAGCTATTTCTCTACTTTCTACCAGCGCCTGCACTCTTCTCCGATGATGGAAAACAACCCCAGTTGTGCAGAGCGAAAAGTGGAAACTTTATTGAATGATTCAACGCGTTTGCCACCACCATCACCACCACACACTATCGTTTCATACAAATTTTCCACCTTCACGCGGCCGTGAAAACAACAACGGCTCCTCGATACCTCCGGCCACCGGTGTGTTCTGTTTTTACCCGAGGCAAAGAAGGATCGTATCCTCGTGTAGCGTTGCATCCAACCAGTGCCAGTGTGCATTGCACAGTGCTTAGTGTTATTTTTTTTTCATTGACGCTTTTACAGTGCGTGGGATGTAAGAACATGTTGTGCTGTAATCGATTGTTCGTAGGAAATAGCAGTCACTGTGGGTTGCTGCTCTTATAACGCTTTATAAAACACACACACACACACACACTTAAAAACGTGGTACCCACTTGCCAACTTAAAACACCCACACGCCTCCGCATAGCTCCAAAGGTGGGAAAATGTTCGAGGACACGGGCAACGGAATCATGCGCACTATCGAATTATGGAGGCGCCTGGTGTCTTACGATAAAAAAAGGAGACGTTTGCTGGTCTTGCTGCACGAAGGTTCGAGTGTATTTTTCACTGACTGCTCCGTCCTACACACTAACACTGCCACGAGGGCGCATTCCAGATCAATCTAAACGTCCTTTTTTTTGCAGTGAAAAATAAAACAACACGCTTTTCATCCCAACGGCGTAAAGCGCAACACAACAACGCGCACATAAGCGAGAGCGTCTCGAGCTGCCGTTGTATTTTGAGGGTCATGGTTAAGTTTATTGCCCGTTCCTGTTTTCACTCCCTCGATTCGCAGGGAGCTTCTTACACAACAGGTAAAGCGAAAAATGGTATTACCGGGAATATCGTTTCATGGTTTCAATTTTATGGAGAATTTTCCCTTGATTGTAGGAAAAGGCATGATTAATGTTTCTCATAGCACTGCCCTATGGTGAGAACGGTGGCTTTAGTTTTAATACAAACAATACTGCCTGAAATTCGATTTGAAAGTTCAATTTCTTGATTGCTTTTCGTAGGATCAAGTTTATTTGCTCTCAAAGCAAATTACTATGATTGCTTTCTGAGGTGTCTTTTTAATGTTTCTCACGATTAATCAATCATCTTGCAAATGAAACCTTCTCGTTTCTGCGTGCTTCAAACAGAACAATGAGCCAATAGTCTATGCTGTGTAGCATCCGATGGAAACCCGATAGCTGAGCATAATCACGGCTAATGGAACCCGGCTAATGGTGTTAGCAAATCCGCATCTCTATTATTATCCATCCACTTAAGCTAATGATCGACGGGAAAGTATCTACGCTGCATCGGTTTTTTGTTGCTTTTATTTATTGTAAGAGCTTCTGTTGGTCCTGTGTTGGTTGGCTGGGTGGAATTTTCGATGTAATATTAAGCAACAATGCTTATTGAGCGGTGATTGTCATAAATGTAAGCTGGCTGAGGTATTTGGCTCAAGATAATTCGAATATGGCGGATTGATATTGATATCAACTCAATTTATATGTCAATCATATCGGTCGACTGATAAATTAATACTTATGTAAAAGGGTACAATTCTTTGAATATATTAAACATGTTTTACCAAAACGAGAAAACAATAGCTCTCGACATTCCCTTTTCGGAATTGTTTCTCGTTTGATTCTTGAAACGATGGATTGATTGATTGATTGATTGATTACATTGCGTATTGTATTGTATTATATTGTATTGTATATATTGTATTGATTTGTATTGCATTGATACATATAAATATGATTTAATTTTACTTAAAATTTTACCCTTGTTGCATTTGTTTTTTTTTTATTATATTAAATATGTTCAGCAAAAATAATCACATTATTATAACCTGTAAGTTTTTACGCTTCATAGCAAAAATTACAGTAAATGGACTATCGGATAAATCGTCAAAAAATAACAGATTCGAGAAATAAGAAGCTGGGCTAGTTATTGAAAAAGCGTCTCTAATTCTTCGCTACTGTGCGTCTACCACACGATGAATCTTCAAGAAAGTATTTAAAATCATGATTGTCAGCTGAATTATACGCTCAGGAAAGATTCACTGGCGTACAAGAACAGAAACGTGCCCTCCACCGTCCACACTCAAGGTTGACAGAAGCTACATTTAATTAAAAACTAACACGAGCCAGCTCGCTAAGCCCCTGGTGCCAGTTTGATCGGGAGGGAATTCATGGCGACACGTAAGCAGAAGCGTGTCGCTCGATAGAACTGCCGCCATCTTCGTATCGGAAAACATTTTCTTATCCCTGATGGGATGGCGGTCCGAGGGGTGTGTACCGACCTGAAGCTCACGGAAGTCATTCCATTTGGCTTTCGTATCCGGCCGTGCAGCAGCGTTACGTGACTTTTGCCAGCTGAGCCTGTTGAAGGTCTGTAAACTATTGAGCTAGCCCGGGAGCTCGGTTGCATGCATTTTGCACCACAGTATCCCTATTTGCAATCTGTGGGTGCAATGATTTCCGCTCATTCATGCCGGATTGCTATGGATGGTGCTATATAAGTCAGCATCTGGTACAATTATGCTTCCGGTTGAATCGGTGACGGTAATTGAACCGGTGGCTGCTTCGCATTGGATCAAATCCGGTTGGTATAATTTTAATTGAATATTTTCGCAAGGAAATTGATAAAATCTGTCATTTTATATAACACCACCCGGGTACGTGTTAATGTTTTACCATCTTTATAAACGCATTTGTATTACGTGAACGCAAATGTGTTTTGACTTTCAATTTATCATAATTTTGTGTTTGAATAGGTAAGCTGCTAATAGGCCCACAAGTTGCTCTTACTTAAAATTTTTAGCCTTTGCCTTTTAAATATACTATTTAACATTTGGATTGGCATCGGTCCCGTGGTACAGTCGTCAACTCGAATGACTCAATAATATGCCCGTCGTGGGTTCAAGTCTAGAATGGGTCGTTTCCCCGTAGCCAAGGATTTGTGACTGTCCTGCTTTTGCGTGGTTTAGAAATTGAGTCTAGAAAGCCTGTAAAGGCAGGCCCCATGTCTGTGTAGAACCTATCGCCAAATAGAAGAAAAAGAAGAAGAAGAATCGAGTTCATAATAGAATACGCATGATTGTTTCATTCCGATTTTTCATGCATTATATCACATTCAAAGTTGTTACTGTTACGCTTGCATTGCTCTGCGAAATGGCAAACTCCATAACAGTTTATCCTTTGTTCGTCTTTCACCTAAATGCATATGAGACATTTAAGTGACATTTAAACGAAACGAAGCTTCTTTATAGCTCAGTTGCATTGTCACATCGAAACGAAAAAAAAAACATATCTACTAACTCATTCGAAATAGGTCGAGTGTTTCATTGTTTTTCAGCATCGTGTAGATAAATTTGATTTGAAGAATTTGGAAAACGGGGCTATTAAGTAATAATCATCAAATCATACTGAGCTATTTGGCTAGTCAAGTTGATTTGCGTAATATAGGGTTTTCCAAATCACTTTCGAATGTGCACATAATTATTCATCGCATCCAAGATGTTTTTCAACAGCTGTCAAAAAGTGTTTGCTTCAAAACGAAATTTCAGTTTCAACACATGATTTTCAACACTTAACAAAAAACTGTCTAACTCAATCCAGCATGATTCGTGTTGAAAATCATGCTGAAGAAATTAAAAATTATTGTGATGGAAATGAAATGTCAGATAGATGTGGATTAACATCTTTCACGCGGTGAAAAAACAACGTTTACATTTGAAGCTGACTTGGAAATCCCTGTAAGACATGTATGTACGATGCAGTTACTAGATTTAGCTTTCGTTTAGTTTCTCTTTTCGTTGTTGAGTTTAGTCCAAATATAGAAAGTATAGTTATGGAAAATTGTGCCATCTTGCTTTAATGTTGTAATTAAATTGATCTTTTTATGTATTGGTTTTATTAAATTTATTGCTTTGCTAAGCATTTCGAGGTTGCGAAGTAGATGTCAGGATAGTAACTTGAATGGATCAAAAGTAATTGCCTGAACGTCCACCTCATGGAAGTAGCATTTCTTTCAAACAATTACAACTCGTCAAAAAGATAGAAATGAACGGAGGATAAAAAGTTGAAAGGAATTTTTCACTTGATTTATTGCTCATCGTATGCATCTATGACCGTGTATCGTTGCTGTACAAACGCTTACAAGAAAAGTCCCTGGAAGCATTCGTACTCATGTAAGTGCAGTTTTTTTT
>AXCO02013150.1:0-11444 GCA_000473525.2 Anopheles melas
GCGTGAACGACCATTCTGTTTGGCGCCCATTTTGAGAGCAGACCGATTTGTGAAAAGCTAAAATAAAGAAAATTGAACTAAGCGCTAAAGCTGTAAGTTATGCATTCAAACGCCATCCCAAAGATGCCCTGTTCAAGGTTGTCACATCCGGCGGTTTGTGTGGAATATCAATGCGACTTCCTGATTGAGTCGCCGAAAGGGGACTGAAAACGGTGATGATGTGTTACGGTCGTGAAGTTAGCGGAACGTTTCTCGTAAAGTTCCATGCCATGGCGATGTACCGGTTCGCATGTCCAGTTCGGTGCTCAGTAGACGTGACTCTACCAAAATACTGAGTAAGTATAAAACCATGTGTGTTTGTGTGAAACGACTTAATTTCCAGTTCTAATTGAATAACAATACTCCCGGCTCCCCAAAGGAGCTGAAACAGTCTCTAGCGAGAACCTTTCGAGGGACCCAAATCTCTTCTCGAATGTTCTCTGTCGTGGTACGGTGGTTTTCCTCTCCACAAGGAACCTTCCACTGTACATCACTCGGGCAAGTTACCAAATTTACCTCGGTACCCTCGCCGGTTGCTGATATGAATATTTATCACAACGACTTTCAGAACTCTTAGGCTCGCCGTTCCCTAGCTCGTGTCAGCTCGGGGAGAAGGTGAGTGAAAACTTTCCCAGGAAAACTGGTGCAAAAGGAACAAACCCTTTCAAAGATGCTGGTGGAGGGCGCTGAGGTTTCCTGAAGGTTATGTTCTATAGAAAGCCGGCAACCGTAAAGTAGGAAGACTTACGTTAGATTGTTTTGCCTTAAAATTGGTGTTATGTCATTCGAGAAGGGTTTGAAGAAAACGACATTAAAGTGTTCATAGAGAGTATCCTGAAGAGCGGTAACAAATTTGAACCATTTTGACGACTTTTTTCCGGTGATTCCAATGTACTAAAACAAAGTTCTTTAATGTCCATCTAATCTCAGATGCAATTCCACTCCGATAACTGCTCACTCGGGGCTTTAGTGTTCTGGTGACATCTGCTCTGAAATAGAATTCGCCATCCGATTGCTTTGCGGAACTAAAAGCAGCACTCAGCGCACTATTCATCACCACTGGGCAAATTAAATGGGCTGCTTGGGTTCGTTCCGAAATCACAACCGCGTCGATTTCGCTTTTATTTTCGTCAGCTTTTGTATCCTTCGTCCTGCAAACGTCCAACCGAAGGAAGCAGTAAAAACTCACCCATCCACCTGGAAGTGTTGCCCGAAACAGAGTTGCCCATAGTTACCCGCGAGTAAGACTTCCTTCAGCTCGGTGGCGTGATTTCATCCCTACTTTTTTTTTCCTTTTCCCCATTCCGAAGAGAAGTGGCACCAAAATTCTTGCTGACGGGTCAGTGATGAAGAATTTCAGTTGAAGGGATGATGTCTACGATCCTCTGTACCGGTTGCTAGGAAACACGGAGCACATTACACGCTAAAATGACAAAGGCAGGCGTCGCTTTATGGTCATGCCATTTGCCCCTTCTCTGCTCCACACACACACACGGAGGGCACAGGTACAAGGGTGTGCCGCAAAAATGTGTTGCCACAGTCGCTGTCGCTTGTTCAGGTGGAAGTAAGCATGATGTTCGTTTAAAATAATCTCGCCCATAATCGCTCATTAGTATGCGAAAGCCAAAACAATCAAACAATTTCCCTTTTCGTCTAATCAATTGCTCCGTCCGGAGCGATTTTGGTCGATTCCGGGCAATTCGATTTAATTGAACCGTTTCGTTGGTGGCGTGTCCTTTTCTCCCCCGCACACACTAATTGGAACAAAACTACGAACCCTCCATTTGATGTAGTATACATTGGCGTACGTACGCGACCACCTTGTTTGTCACCGACTGTACCGAGGGAGAAAGAGAGATAGAGAGAGAGAGAGAGTGGCTTGATACCTGAGCAGTGTTGTCACCACAGTCTTCCCCTCACTTCCTTTGAGTTTTTCCATGGTCACCCTGTTCGCCCAAATGTCCCAAATCGCACTCCGGGAGGGAGCGTGCACCAGTTTGACTTAATGAGTCATTTCGTTACACAACATTTAACCGTCGCCGTCTGTCGGGATGCGCATTGGAGCCGCAATTGCACCGAAAGGTATCCGGCAATAGTGCACACCCCCTCCCCCTCCTGACCTGACACATCTGCCCTTTTTGCGGGAACATATCTGCCAACCGGGGGGCGGTATATGTGTCGGTGTAGCACATTTTCGGTAAGGATATTACTTTTTACGATAATTGTTGCGTCGTCGTCGTCGTCGTTGTCGTCGTACTCCTGGAGCCATAACCATGCCTCACACACCACGCGGTGAGTCGTTTGCACAGCCCAACCAGGTCGGTTTGGTGCATGATGATGCCAGCAGATGAGATTGATATCCTGTGGATGTGGTTTAGTGATTTCAACGAGATTTTCACGTCTCTCCTTTTTGCTTCTTTCCTGTACATTGACCATTGACCGGCGTATGTTTGTAGGGTTAATTTGAAAAAATGTCCATCACTGTACCCCCACCCACCTGCAGCCTACTTGCATCGCAAAATACAGCACTGCTGCATAACAACAACCACATCTGCGCTAGAGGCTCGGACGATCGTTACCATGGCAATATCCAGAAGGGAAATTTGGCCTTTGTGCTGCCGCAACAAACGCTCTACGGTTCGTTTGATGAGCAAGCTGTCGGAAAAGCGAAGCCATCCCCCCCGGGAAAAATGCTGTCGAAGCGCATAAAAACCTTTGGCCCGGGCGCATAATTTGGCCATTTCCATTGCGAGCATGTTTTGGGGTTACTACTACATGCCGTCGATACTGCTCAGGAATCGCATGGAATTCCCGGAGGGTTTTTTGTTGCTGCTGTTGCTCCCCACGCCTAAATGCGCGCTTTCCGCTTCCTGCTCCATTCTAATGAGCGCGATTACGGTGGCGGCGGCCTCTGCGTGATTGAAATCGGTTGACTCCTTTATGGCCCCCAAACCAGCCCCAATTCCCGCTGCTGGCAGCGACCTGCGACCGGGAAACAGTGTAACAATTTTTGCCTTCTGCCAGCGCGCGTACGGGACCGTGAACGGGAAGTTTTGGTCTCGTAATTGGATTTTTTTTCTTCTCGCCCTTCCTGAACGAGTGGTCCTGGGCAGACTTTGTTTTATGTCCGGGAACATGCTGGTTCATAGCGAGCTACGGAGAATGGGGAGGAGGCCATTCGAAATAGTGCGCCAAAACTGCTAATCGACCAAGCAACGATGGCTTTGCGCAAAAAGGGGTTGGCGGAGCAAATTGCAAACTATTCTGGAAAAAACGGTGGTTCGACAGCGGCACATTTTTGGACACCGTACGAAATTGTTCGATGAACAGTGAAGGGTATTTTTGCAAGCGTAACTTTATTGGTCAGTAAATTCGAATATCTGTTCCATGAAGTCGTGATTGTCATTTTTAAAAGATTCACAAAACAATTGGTGATAATAACGTTATTGATTATTTACAGTAATTTATAGATATTTCTTTTCAAATCAAATTATTTGACAGCCAAAGTGTTGAATGTTTCATCGTGCGGCTACACGAGGTGAAATATAAAGCGAAATGAACTATTTGAACAGGCGAAATATTTGTCAGATAACGCATCACAGCAATCAGCTGATATCCAATGTAAACAAATAACACGTACAACATCGCAACAAAATACATTAAATAACTTCAATATCAAGTATTTTGTTAATTTTTAGTTAACAACACATCATCTCTTCCAATTTGGTAATGTTCTGCTTAAGAAGATATTCTTTTTAAGTGAATTTCGAAAGCGGATGTTGTGTCTCCCCCAACCCTTTAGCTGTATCTGTGTGCTGTATAATTCACCTCGTGCAGCCGTACGGTGATACAAAATCCTCAGCAACCCTAACTCCCCAACTGCCATTCTGTTTAGAATTCTCCATCCATCATGGCTACCAAAATCAGAACTAATAACCCTCCTGTAGTCTATCTAACTGGTCTCTTGGTACAGTCGTCAGCTCGCACAACCTAAAAACATGGCCGCCATGGGTTCAAGCCCCAAATAGACCGTACCGCCATACGTAGGACTGACTATTCTGCTATGGGGGTAATCCAAAAAAGTCACTGAAAGCCAACCCCACAAGTGGGTACAGGCAGGTCTTTACTGACAACGGTTGTTGAGCCAAGAAGAAGAAGAAGAAGAAAAAGTCTATCTAATAACATTATTTTACAAAAAAAAATCTTATACCTATGGTTTTCGTGCAAGACTCAAGTTTTTGGATTAGTTGCAATGAAATCACGCAACGTACCTCATTGTTATCAGGTTCTTTAACAATAATGACCTGGAAATAACAATAGTGGAAGTTCAAACTTAAAATCAACTGTGACAATGCAAGGATATGTTCTCTTAAATACATTAAATAAATGTGTAAACTTTCAACAGCCTTTGATTTCAATTTTGAATTTCAAAATAACTCCCAATTGCACCTACAAGCATTGCCTGCACTGTAGTGTGGAAACGTTTATTTCAACTGCTGATGAAACGCGCTGTACGTGCCCGTATCCTCGTGCTCGTGCTCGTCGTCTAGCAGGCGAGCCTCAATTTCAAATACCAAAAATCTGCATTCTGCCGGACGGCACGCTAATAAAGAGCTCTCATTAGGCAAAGATTTTGCCCGTACACGTCACGTCCAAACACTCACACGCCGTACAGCATGACTCACGCCTGTCCGGATGCTGTATCTATTCCTGGAAGAAGAAGAAAAAAAACCATATCACATGACACATGGGCACGAGTTAATGGGACGAGAGGATGGAAAATACGCATACAGCATACCGTTTTTCCTTCCAGTGGCTATTGGGTCACCATGTGCGATAAATCTTTATCCTCGCATAATATCGTACAACTTTCATATGGAACTAATTCAATTCCGGAAGCCGTATTGTCATACTTGTGGGCTGGTTGGAAAATATGGATCCCTCCTGTTGGCTTTCCCTGTTTGGCGTTTCCCTCACCTTTCTCTCTCTCTCTCTCTATCTCAGTCGAAACCAATCCAGAACGTAGAAGATTTCATTTTTTTTTTGCGGAAAATAACACCCATCCCACAAGCGGGACTGCGGGTGCTGTGGAAAACGGAAACAAAGAAAACTGTCTCCGGCAAACATAATATATTATGATTAGTTCCACCTTTCCCGCAGCAGGTACCAAGACTCCGGGAGTGCCAGCCAGGTCAAATAAGGGAAAATATGTATTATGTATGTGTGTACTACGGGGCCTTTCGAATCGATTTTGTTGGACGTTTACTTGGCGGAAGAAGCCGGTCGGTGGTGCTGTTTGGGGGTGGGGTGGAATAGCTTCTGTGCCATTTTTAATGGCCCTTGCCCATCCCTCAGCGGATACCAATTACGAACGTCAAGCATTGGGACGCGGAGGACCTGTGCGTTGGAGCCGAAGAAAGAGAGCAAAACGATTTCCTCAGCGAAACAATCTCTTGGACGTCAATGGCATCAATTCAAAACTTTTCACAAATTTCACCTCGCCTATTGTAGAGACACTTTTGACCCAACGCTCGATTATGATAATGTGCGCTAGCGAAAGCAGCGGCGACGGCCACTGTCGAACGGAAAAAGTCCGGTGACAAACGCTACACTCTCCAGCACGCGCAACGACAAGGACGATAGCAAGCGGTAAATCACCGATAATGGATGGATTTATCGTTCCGTATGTGAAAAATTGGGAATGTACTTAATTATGGGACCCGCACAAAGATGAATGGTTATGGCATTGTTTGCTCCGGGTGGGGAGGCTGCGAGACTCCGCCGGCCGAAATCGAACCGTGAAATTGGTAGATATTAGCAAAATGGCAACCAAACAGAAGAGGAAGAAAAAGCAAACCCCGTATCGAGACGGTCACGTAGCGGCTACAGCGTCGTGGCTACAGCGCTTCAAATTCAAATAGTCGCAAAAACAAACTCTCACACGGAACCGTTTCTTGACTTCGGGAAGATCCATGGTCAAGAATTATTGACACTATTTCTGTTGTCATAAATTTAATCCCTTGTCAGCCCGAGCGAAGTGCGTTTTTCTGCGGCATATTGGGTGTTTGATAGGAGGGAGAATGGGGATTAGATAGTGGAGGAGGAGTAACCGTTGGCCGGTGAATCGATAAAGACACAAATCACTGGCGGTTGCAGAGTTTGGAACGTTGGCGACTCTTAATACTCGTCTACGTCGGAGCACGTTTGTTGTTTGGGATAAGATAAAGGGAAATGTGTAGCTATCATGGTAAAGTGTGGAGCTATTTTATTTATTTTTTAAAATAAAACAATAATCTAGTTCAGAAGCTAACTTCTGACATTACTGAATCGATTTTCTGATCTCATACAAATAATATGACTAGGACCTTACTATAAAACAGATGGTTGCATCGGTTCTATGTACAGTATTACGGGAACTGTGCTATAAAGAACTTCATAAATCATTCAAAGTTTATACATGGGCAATCTTTCTTTTGGACAATTTCATCAAAATTCCCGGGTCATGCCAGGTGCTTGAACTTACTAGAAATAAACCAGTTCGACAGATGCATCGTAGTGAAGTGCTTCTTTATAGTGATAATGTTCTATTGCGTAGAATTCGTGCATATGGGTCCCTTATTAATATCCATAAGAGAAACTCATATCAAGAATTCCTATATTATCTTTGTAAGACTATACTTCAGCTCTTGTACACAAGATGAATCATGAGGGTGTCTCGGTGAGGGTGAGCTCGGTCGAGGATGTTGCCTGGTTATCCTGGTCACGGCACCAATGTTCAATCTTACGATTTCGTATAATGTTCTTTCTCATTTCGGTTTATAAAAAGAGATTATAATTTTGCGCTACGAGAAACAACACCCGGTAAATATAAAACACTAGAAAAAGTTACACCGAAACGTGAAATAACCACATCCAAAATCTATTCTATTTCTAATTATTTGCTAAACACGGCATTAAAAGTTTTATTGACAAATTCACTAGTTTTGCTGAATTTCTTTCAACAGGTTCTATCGGACAGACTTATCTTAAGACGACGAACAATCCAACAATTATCTGTTTACAATTTCTTTTCTCGCAAATGCCATTCATGTTAGAAGCACTTTGTTGATTGTGGGTAATGAAGCATTTCCTCAAGATCAAGCGCTAATTATACTCTCAGCGCAGTTTCCACGAACACAGCCACAACTTTTTCCCACAAATATGTTCAGGAATTGCTGTAGAATTTTTACTACACCCAACAACTTTACCCCAGCGTGGTCCTAATTGTGAGCTTAGCCAAAACAAACCCGGAACAGCAATTGTGGTGAGCATTGTTGAAAGCAAAATTCCAACACAATAATGAATCGACAGGAACCGCCTCCACATCGCGGTTAACTATTATGAATTCTATGGTTGAAACAGGGAAACAGTGTGTAATCTACGCCTAATCAACTCTTTTACTTTGGTTCAGCTCTTTATCAGCGGGGTAAAGTAGAAAAATTAGAGCTAATTCGGAGCCGGAAACAGTTAACCGCACAAGGAAAATACCTAGAAAAGCAATAGCCGGCAGGCTTGTTTCTTTTCCCAAGTTTTTCTTTTTTTTCACACCGGTACTCCCGTCACACCTGAAATAATGCAAAATTAGCATTTCCTTCCACGGCTGTCGATTTTCGCTAATTAGGCATCGCTTTTTTTCTCCGCTCCCCGTAAACCACGACAAAATAACTGAAAGGCGTATGCCCTGAAGAAAAGAAATGGAGTTTTCTGTACGGTGAGGATTTTTTTTTACGGGGGAAAAACAAAACCTGTTTCCTAAAGTTTATTATTGCTAGGATGTGTTTTCCCTGTAGCATTTCCCGTTTCTCGGCGGTGCTGCTGACGGAGACGGTTGGGAATCTGTGTTAGATGTTCCTTACTTTCTTCGCCGATTATTCTCTCTCTCTCTCTCTATTTTCTCACACTTTCTTTTCTAAACCGGAAAACACGCAGCAAAAGTTTAAATCGAGCTTTCCCCGTGGTGGAAAACTTTCTGCAAAAAGCAAATCTCTAAAGGTAAAGCGTTCAGGAAAAGGGAAAATTTGCACTCGTTTGGAGCGAAGGCGACAAAGCTATAACAGAGCAAGCCTACCTGCCTTCCGGGAAACGGAATCATTTCTCTCTCCGCTTTCATCATCATCCTGCTCCAGGCCCACACACCTGATAATTGTCTCCCCGTGAGGGAAGAAAGAATGAAGTAAAGCCTTCAACAGCAACAGCGCAGCAAAAGAAGTGATGCACAATTTCCGCCCGTTGGCACAAGGGATCTCTGGAAAGCAGGCGTTAAATATTTAATTAAAACTTCGACCACGAAACGAAAGCGAGACGGGACACGCTGGAACACAGAGGAAAAAAGTGAAGGAAATTCGTCGCCACTGTCGCCACGTTTATGGGTAAAACCAACCAACGAGGTTGTGGAAGAGTAACGCTGATAAGACGACATTCGTTTCGTTTGTGGAGCACGTTGGAAAAAAAAGAAACGATGCGGTGAAAAAGTTTCCCAGCACAGGTGGTGGTGGTGGTGAGATCAATTTGTAGCGACCGGGAGTTTTAAAGTGCCAAAACACCAGGAAAAGCTGAGTACAAGCTGAGCGAGGATAATTACCCCTTTTGGGGTAACGCACGCAAAGCGCAAGGGACCACTAGTGAAACCTTTTGTCCCATCGGGATATGGTTTTGCAAATATAAATCGGTTATGCGTTTTTTGGGTAGATCGGGTCGGTCGGCCATAAAGATAATGCGTCTTCACACAGTCCCAGTGCTATCTAATATCCCGTTCAACAAAGACCATGTGTGGGAGTGTGTGCGTGTGGTTCAGTTTGTTCTATCTTGATAAGATACTTCACGCATCAACTACAGCGTCGTACCGGTGCGGGGTGTCCTGGAAAATTGTAAGCAATTTTAAGTTTCTCTTGTCGAGCACACGAGGTCGATAATACAAACTCTCCCGATAAGCAGTGATGCTGTTGAAGGGTTGGTGGAAGATTATAGCAAATAGACACAACCCTGGAAGCTAATGATTGACGAAAAGCAATCGACATGTTATCGCGCATTATCTGTACACCGCATCTCCGTGTCTGCTAATGTGTGTCGTATCAGGTTTACTGCTACTATCGGCTGGAATGTTGCTGGCGTTTGTTGGGGCCTTATTAAACAACTTTTGGACATCGGGGTTTTTTGTGGGCACTGCAGAAGAGAAGACTAAAAGTTGTTTAAGAGAACGCATGTTTTGACGTGGTGTGTTGTTGTAGCGTTAAACATTTGGCATTAATGTTCCATCGTTCAATCCTTCCGCTTATCTATCATCTTAGTTTTGGAGGTACAAATGGAATTCATGATACTGGTGAACTGATAGAAATATCCTAGTGAGGACAATGTTATCATAGTCTACCAATCGTACTACATTATTGGATGTTTGAGTACTTAAATACCTCCACGGTACCAAATCAAGCCACAATTATGGTTCTAGCAAGCAAATAAATCATGTTTTACAATGGTCTCATTCAAACTGAGTCAAATATTGATGTTTTGATCAAAATCAAAACCAAAATCGTTAAAATCGTGTTTTTTGTATAACAAAAAAAAGCCAAAATATTTTGATCTGGGACCTGTTGGAAGTTTGGACCTGTTAGTGTTTTATCAGGAGAAAGATAGGCTCAAATTTAAGATATCAAACCGAAAGAGAATGGAATGGTGAAACAATCAGAATGTACAAAAAAATCAAATAGGACATTGCGGCGTTCGTGGTTGAAAGGGACAGTTATTCGAATTGATATCGATGATGTTCATTCAAACACCATTATTTTGAGTAGTTTTCGTATGGCATTCAGCTGCACACAGGATACACACAAATAAATCCTGTCGCGGCGTCAATATTAGACATCATAAATACATAAAATTAACGAAAATGTTTTGGGGTATTTACACCGGCAACCGGCAGTCTGATGGCAGCTCCACAGTATGCTTGCAAATTTGAACTATTCCAGTATATGACTCGAAACCTTTATGAATTCTGGGATAGATGCAATGCGAAATCTACTCTAGAAGCTACAACAGGAATAGGAAAGAGGTAAATGATGTGATCAGCGGAACGCACATAGATAAGAGCTCGAGAAGATAGACGACGTGATTGATCTTCGACTTGATCCCTAGATGAGACGTTTAGGACGATATTCTCCAAACTCAAAGAGGCCTCGTTGCGTCGTCCGATTTCAAGGCTGTGTTAGCTAATATTAACACAAGTTCCTTAGATTATTAATGAATGCATCAATTTCCTATCGTTTTTAAACTCCAATTTCTTAAATGTGCTTTGTACCCTATTTTAATTACTCTCTTCCAAAGAATAGGAAACACTCCCTCCATGTTCTACCAAACATCTTGCAAACTTTTCCCGAGCTCTCTGTACCCTCGGCGTACTGAAAACTGCCTCTTGTCTCACTTTGCATATCTTTCGCCACGGGCGTTCTGATGAATTTATAATCATTTTTAATCTTTTGTAATCAAAACATCTTTTCACCGGGAGTTTTCCGGCTAATGCACCACCAATGCTTCGAATAGGCCAATAACTGGTGGCTATTTTTTCCAACAGGCGCTCCCTTCCCAGTGTTCACAAATTTTTATGTCCCGCTGTCAGTTGTTTCCTTTTCGGCGAAATTTTTAACCACCCAAAACGTCCCGTTCCCCTCCCTTTCTTCAACTGTATTTGCGTTTAGCTTAAGGATATTTCAATGGTTTTAGATTAGACCCGTTCCCACTGCCAATACCGAACGCTTATCACGTTGGACATTGTTTAGGCTCAAGTTTTCATCTTGCATTTTTATTAGTTTTCTTTTGTGTTGTTGTTGTTGTTGCTGCTGCTTCTTCGAGCGTTCCTTTTCAACATCTCAGCCCGGGTGTTTGCTGTCCGTCGCTGATCAATGCTTCAATTTTCTTCATGCCCTCGCCGGCCTTTCCAACCATCATTTTCCTACCGACTGCACCCAATTCTGCCAGTGTGCGTGTAAATCCCTTCTCAACTACGGCCCGGAGAACCCTTTTTCCCTACTGTGTCCGTCCGTTTCCTTCTTCTTTTTTTTATACGCCGACCGAATGGACTCGCTACCATTTCTTTCAATTTCGGTATCTATTTATTTTTTGACAAATGGAAAAAGATATTTTCCTCATCAGAGGCGAGCAAAAGACACAACCCATCACGCCCATCTCACCTCGAAGAAGATGCGGTGTGGCGCAGTTTGCTACCGAACGGCTCATAGCAAAACAAACAAGGGTTACGGTTTCCCCTTTTCAGCAGGGTTGGAAGATTTTGCTGGAAACGAAAGTAAATACCTTTCATGTCATGTCCAGTTTCAACCCTGCCGCTGGGGGTTTTCTTATGTTTGAAAGGATCGGGG
>AXCO02013185.1:0-10715 GCA_000473525.2 Anopheles melas
TTCTGGACATTGCATGCACGAGAATCTGCTGAATAGTTGACGTTCCCACAAAATTACGGAGATGATGGCTAGTTTGTAGCTCAGATCAGTCCGTAATCTTTAGAAAATGTAAAGTGCGAAGGAGTTTGAGATGTTTTTTTCCTACGTAAATTACTAAACGCTCTATCTACAACCATGTTATGCAAATGTTCCAAGTTTTTTATTGTTTTTGGCAAATAACTATGGGATCTGGAGTCTGAAAATGAGTATCCTATGACTTCGTTCACACTGTAACAATTTCAAAAATTTCAACATTGGAAACCAATAAAACCTTAACTCTAAGATCTACATAAAACCCCACATTCAATTCCTAGCTCCAGAAAAGCATGGTACACACATCGTTACTGACGACTACTTTACAAGACCCCCTAATTTACAAGAAGAAAGACGACAAAGAGTAATCGACCGTACCGCACAAAACGCAGTTCAACAAAATGTGTCCCATATGACTCCACGGAAAACAAGCCCAGCCTTAGCTGCATTTTGTCATATGCTGTTGGAATTGCACCAACATTTTGTTGGTACGGTGCTGCTTCTACCAGAGAGCACGAGTGGAGCAGCAGGAGAAGGAAAAAAACACTACTCATTATGCACGCCCTATAAAAATGTTCAAATTAAAACACACATGAACTACAGACGTTAAAGTAAAACCGCACCAAACGTAATTCCACTTTGTTCTCTCCCAGTCCTTCTCCCTTCGCTAATGTTGCTGGCTCACGTGTTGCGGCATACAATATGCACGAGAGTGTGGGTAAAACTTTACGTTCTGGTACTTCCTCGCCCATTGCTGAGCGCATAATGCAACGCCCCAAGGACAAAGGATATGTTCAAGTTGGCATCAGTAAGGTCTGCGCGAAAACAGTGCCGAGAAACGAGAGAAAAATGTGGCCCTACAGACGTCCAACAGGCATTAACAAAACCAAAAAAAAAAACACAACCCAGAGCAAACACAAGTGCAACGTGTGATCGAATACCACAACACGGAATGCTCATGCACGCAGACGGGCTGTGCAATCATTCACCGTCATGTGTCTGGATGGATGGACTGGATACACTGTAAGATGTTGCCGGTTTTCCATAACAGTTGGAGTAAGGAGGAAATAAAAAAAAATAGAAGCCTCCAGCTGCTGTGGCGTCTTAGTAGTAATGTGAATGTAGTAGTAGTACAGCAGGAAGTGAGATCTAAACAACCGGGAAATAAATTGTAACGCTCCCGGAGAATACGATAAGATTAGGTGGCATAAAACATGCGGCCAAACACTTGTCCCGGGCAGACACACCTTAAATCCCGGGTCCGCGCCCAGCACTCAATCCTCAATAAACCTCGTTTCCGAGCAAGTTGTGCGGGTTTTATGCTTCCTGCTATAACAGATCGACTGCAAGGTGAAACACAACCGTCGTAATAAAGCACGATCGATCCTCTGAAATCCTCACCAGAGCGCGCTCAAACACTCCAACCTTCAACTAAAAGGCCTGTGTGAGTCGGCTGCTGCAATGCAACACAAAATGTCAACGGTTTCGCGTCGTACGTGCGCCCGGCAGTGGTACTGCACACGTCTGATTATCCCTTGCGGTGCCTGCCTATCCGCTAATAAAAACGAGGCACCGCACCACGCATTTCACCAAACCAACCAGGCCAGGGAAGGCAGCGGTAAAGACACGGAGAGCTAAGTGCAACAAACACAGACACTAAACCAGCAGTTTTGCACAGCATTAGATGCAACGTAACGGACAGTAAGTGACGCGTCTTGGCGACGCCAATTGCTGCTCCACACGGCCGGCTGGCTGCAGAGCCCGTTACGCAAAACCTGCGGGTCATTTGTTGTGGCGAAAACAACTAGAAGTAGGGTTAGATATTATTTTACATGCTGCAGGTGGTACAGTGGCCAGTTTCATTTGTACACTACAATCATTGGGTACTGGACATTTACTTTCGAGACTTGTGAGGGTGTAAAGAGGTAGTGAGGTACAGAGCGGAATTAGAGACTGAACAGGCTTTTACATTCAAATGATCGTTGCAAATATAGAGCCTGATGGCGAAATAGATATTGCAGGTTATTCGGGAGTATTTATACGTATCTCGTGTATATTGTAGACAACTGAGTATAGGCGTTCACTATCCAGATGCAACCATTTAAGTTCTGTAATTTAAGGTACACAAATTGAGAACAGATGACATTAAGCCTAAACCAATTACACGTTCGAAAATATGCTATTGCAAACTTAGCTACATTTAGTTTAGTTTGTAAGCTTGAATAACTTCAGGGATTCTAACAAATAATCCCTTAATTCTAATGCAAAAAGTGAGATAAACTTTAACAATAGGATGTTAAATTATAAAAATTAAGGCGACCAGGCAATATTAAAAACAAAAATGTTTGCTTTGAGTCTGTCCCAAAAAGCTTTCTTGAAAATAGGACTCCATAGGAAAATACATCCTTTGCTATTCCACTAAAGTTAAGATTTGAACAAGCTTACATTCAATTCTTCACTAAGCATATTGAAATCATGAATTTAATTACTTCAGTCAATACGATTGAACAATCCTTAGTTTGTTGTTTCATGTAAACGTTGTTTGCCCTGTTCGGCATAAGCGTGCGATAAGCGATCAACTACAATCTACTTACTTGATTAGCCGTCACCATTTTTTAAACTAAATTTCGTTTAAGATTAGATAGCCAGGCATCTATTACTAATCGGACTGATTATTTTGCAATAAAAATCAAAATTATGACTTTTGAAAATGTAAATAAAACAACAAACAACATAAGCAACAGCAGCCGAGTAGCCTGCAATTAATTTTATTACATTGATCTTCTAATTTTGGCATTTTGTGACTAAATACTTCATCACATTGTATTCAAGGTTAGCCATCATAGTTTTGCTCTTTCTTCGAATTAATTTAAGGCCTTGAATTGACACCCTAACGTACATCTCCTGTTCATCTTCGCTCATCTAATAACATTGTAAGCAATAAACGAACGCCAGAATCGAACCTAAACACGCACATGTTTGCCGAGCGTGTCGTCAACACGTTAATTTGCTGCTCGTTATTCGCTCGTACCAACAAAAACCAGCATCACCAAACCTCAACGTTGGTACGAATCGTCAGTGTCATTGAACATACCAGCAAACAACACAGCGAGACACCCGAAACAAAGCCACAAAAACGAACAAAAACGAAGAACTTCATGGCAAATCACAACCACGACCGGGACGATGCATCTGCATGTGCATCTTTTCCCTGTTCTCTTGCTCGCTGTTTCCCGTTGTCGTCATTGTCGTTAATCTGACTTTCAAATCCTCTCCTCCCCATGTAGCACACACACACACATCGCAGTGAAAGATCCGCTTAAGAACCACACGTTCGCGCTCCCATTCGTTACGGTGCAGCGTCGTTAAGGATGCACACAACCAACAAAACTTCCGATCCGGTTGATGATTCACGCTTATTAAGATTTATGCGCGTGCTCTCGGTTTCACACGTGCAGCAGCAGCCCCACCATTCGACACACGACATTGACGACGCTTTGATGATAAGCTTCTTCAACAACCTTTCCCGCCAATTCCAAAACCCCAATTGGTCCTGTGCTCACGTTTTTGTGCTTAAGACAGCAAAAAGGCGGCTTCTACAAACAAGATTGCACTTTTGAGGATTTGTTTTGCAAAGCCTCATCAAAAGTCCGTTGATCTTAGTGTCTGTGCATCTGTACACACACGTTCCGGTGCAGCTTGCAAACCAAAAGGGTCACCTTCTCATTCGCCGCCCCGGAATCGGGGATATCTCATTCGGAAGATATTACGCCCGACGAAAGAAAGATTTCAACCTTCCTCGCACGCTTCTGGAATAATGATGCTGCCAGAGGAGGTGATGTTCATTTGCCCTTGGGGAGCATATACCTATTACTGACGTCGTGTTTGGCGTGTGTTTTTTTTTTCCTTAAATTCTCCAAATTAAAGCTCCTCTTCAAAGACACACACACACAGACCAAAACAAACACAGCATTTTCGGTGCGTAGGAGAGATGATGTTATCCTTCCCGACGAATGCCTGTGGAGTTCATGACAAAGCAACGCAACAGACTCTCGCGATCAGCAAGACCGTACACGCGACGACGCGAACACCAATTTCGATTTCATTCCAGCTGGGGAACACACGTCTCCTTCTAATCGCTAACCGTCCGCACAGCATAAAACCCCGCCGTCATGTTCCCAAAATGAAAACGAAACGACAAAAAGGCAACGCTCCACCAGCGGTTGCGCTTTTGCTTGCGCTCGGAGGCACCTGGTCTGCGCCAGAAAGGCAAAAGGAACCGGTTTTCGGGAGCTTGTGCTCAGCAGTACGCTTCGTTCTTTTTTTTTGCGCCTGAACCTTAGACCTTAGATACTGCTGCCCTGCCCCGCTTAGACGTGCCGTCGCTTCCTTCAGTTTTAAGCCACTCGCTGGGCTTTTCGGAGGAACAGGTTTCTTCGCTGTCTCTGTCTCTATCTCCCATCTACTGCATATTCTGGTAGCGAATGGAAAGGGGTTTACACTGCGGTTCTCCACCGAATGACCAACGCGTTCTGTGTTGAGCTGAAAACCGTTCCTTGCCCTCAAACTACCGGAAGCAGCTATCGGAGGTTGTTTTTTGCTTCGTTATTTCTATTGATTGTGCTTCTTTTGCAGCAGATCGATCGTGCCTAATGTGCCGAACGAACGAGGTCAACTCGAACAGTCTGCCAGTTTTGCGCCACATCTACACACCACACCGCGAGGAGGTTCGATTCCAGGGGGGAAGACTTCCGACCTAAAATAAAATGGAACTCAGGCTAATCGAAACCTGAAGTTACTGTTGCGGTGTGCAGATATGCATAGTCGAGTCTGTATCACCCCTGATGCGCTCCAGGGTAGGTCCAAGGTTAGAAAAAAAACGGAAGCAAAAAGGCAGCACCAGCAAGCCTGCACCACAGTAAGAACAAACAAAGGGATCAATCGATCGCTACGGTTTTTTACTTCAGAGCTACTCTTAAATAAGATCTACTGGTTCCACGGGGTACGTAATGTAACCCAAATATGCAAAAAGGGGACTAAAAAGGCTTAACCTATCCCCCCGCATCATCACACGCACAGCGCCGCTAACTGGAGCTTTTCCAAGCGGAAACGAAACTAAAACCAACTATCGCCACCATCACCGTCTGCTGCCACGCCCCTCTTCCAAGAAGACGGGTTTGGGGCGTTACAGTTCAATGCGTTTTTCTTTAAACAAAAAACAACCACCACTTCTAAACCACCGTAACCGGGTGACTTACATCGAACTGTCTGCTGCTCGGTTCATCGGTGTATGTTGCTGCCGCTGCTGCTGCATGTGAAGAAGAGAAGCGCGAGCGAAACCTTCACACCGGTAATGTGGCAGACGGAACCACAAAAAAAAGGTAGTTTAGTATACGCTTGAAACTGATGTTAGTTTTTAGGCGGCGAAAAGCAAATTATATGCTTCACAGCTTGGTATTTACCACGTGATGGATATCTATGGTTCGGCAGGAGGCCAACCACCATAGAGGAATAGGTATATAAATTGCTTGGGAACGATCAAACCATCTGTCTGAACGGTTTTTTGGAAAAGACGTTGCGAGCGTGTATTGTATATTCTACATTTCCTATATTGTAAGTTCTAGTTTTGTATTTGACATAAACTACTATATTGCAGATGTTGTGTTGACCCCTGAGGGTTAGAAAAAACAAATGATCCAATCATGGTTAGAGCTAGCCGAACAGGATTCTTTTCTGATGAGCATACACATTAACACCAATTTAATTCTTCATGGAGTTACTTATGATTGAAGCTATTATTTGATAAGTCATGCTAAAATCTTATCAAATGTCAAAATCAACGTAAAACTGGTAGAAGACACATTCTAAAAGTATCTTACAGAAGGAGATGTTCTAAATAAACCTAACAAAAATCATTGAATTACAAAAAATGAATTTGAGAAAGAATGTCTTAACTTTTTGGAACTTGGATTGCAATCCCAATGTACAGATCTCAAAGAGGTTGAGCTAGTACATACCAGGAAGGAATCGATTGGGATCTAGACTGTTCTCTCGTAGCAAGCCTAGATAAGCCTGGCTTAGACTGCCAAAATCGATATTCTGAAGAACTTCCAGAAGTATTAAAAAAGTACCAGAAGAGGATATTCTGAAGATTCTCAAGTTATGTGTATTATGTGTAGAGCTCTCCAGAAACGACGAAGTTATGACGCAATAAACCAATGGTAAATCTTCTGCCTACCCCAACTTGATGTGATGTTTTGAGTGATTGTTTTGAAACGTCAACATTTAATGTCCACTTTTTATTTCGATTTTATTCAGCTTAGGACCTAACTCTTTGCAAAAAACTTGCCAAATGTCCCTACCTCTACTGTTTACATTTCTATTTAGATCACCCAGCTTATCAGAATATACTTATTTCTGCTCTATACGATGTAGATGTATGGAATGAAAATTTCCAAATGTTTTATTCGTTGAAGAAGACATTGAAATTCAAGATCAACCTGTTATTTATTTATTTAAAAAAATGTATATTAATCTGTATTACTTTAATGAATCAATCAAATTAAGAAGTACCTTTAGTAACCTTTAGTATCTAAATTTCATTTATATTCTTAGCTCACCTCATTTCAATCATTCATATTTTGTAACCGGCCCCGATGATTAAAAGGTCTATTACCAGGACCGATACACACGCACCTAAAAGGTTTTTTCACCATCATTTCGTACCCGTTCGCCAAATTACAACACCCGTCCTACGGTTCACATTTGTCACCTCCAGCACACCAACAAAGGCGGCAAATTGACAAACGCTGTACCTACTCAATCTCACCCAGGTACTACCTGTGACTGTCCATGCGCAAAAGAATCGATACAAAACACATCGCAACACACACACACACACACACAACGAACTGGACGAGCGGAATATGAAGTGGGGAAAGGACGCGGGAAAATCCATCAAAATCCGTTGCCGGCCAAATTTTGTCAACCGCGCGCGTGTTGCTCCCTGTGCCCGAAGGAGCGTCATATTTTCTGGGCCAAACGCTATCCGCTGTCCGCTATTCTCCATGCCCGCTTCTCCCCGCGACCCGTTGTGCATAAATTGGGTGACCGAAGAGGAGGTGAATGGCAATTTTTCAGCATCGCTGGCTTCGCACACAGAGCGAGGAAAATCAAATTCGGTCGGATGCCACCGTTTCGTTTCGGTGATGGGAAAAAAATACCTTCCGTTTTCGGTTTCTACGTACCTCCTCTATCGATGAAACACACAAAAGCATCGATATTAACGCCATCTCCCCCTCGGTACACACACACACAATGGACAGCAACACCACCGCCTAACCGAAGGACGATATATGTGCTGACAGATTTCATCCGCTCGGATTCAGCTCACCGATTTATTTCCATTCCATTCCGTCTGTGCCAAATGTCCAACGTTTTGTGTTGTCAGCTGCCAAAACACCTTTCCAAACAAAAAACGCTCTTGGCTCGAAACACTCACAATCTGTCATGTATTTTGTACGGTTCGATTGTGTAGCGTTCGGCGGGTGACATAAGCGCACCACCGTTGTCACCGTTGATCGCCAAATTGTGTCATTGTCATAGTTCGGTAAACATAAGATGCTCCCCGCCCTTGCCTCACACAGATTCCGATCATACCTCTCCGCTCTCCAAGCTGGTGCGGTTTTTAATTTTCAAATTCATAAATGAACGATCGTTAGATTGAAACAGAGACAAAAATACACTTCCTCACAGTGCACGATATGGCAAACAGAAGCTAAAAACGACCAAACAGTTTTTTTTTTCGTTCCTTTGTCGCATTCATTTGCATACGATTTTGACACGGGAAGGAAGCAAATGACGAGAACGACGACCATTGCGTGTAAACCGTTGTTACAAGCCACCCGCAGCCGTTGTGTGTTTGCTGGATGACGTTTGGGGAATGTACACGCGCGCGCGCGCGCCTCTATGCTAATGTCGCTCTCCTCCTGTACCGGGTCGGCAAAAGGTGTGTCTCAAGTCGCCCCTCATCACTTCGGGCTCAAGAAGTGTGTATCTGTTTATGAATGAATATTAAATACGACAATGACAACGGATCGTTCGTGCGGTAAATGCTGTGTTATTGTGACGTTCATTACAAACAAAAAACAGATTTTGTACAACACAAATGTTGATATTATTTGAATCCGATTTGTAGATTGTAGAACAAGACGGCATAACAGTATGTCCAAGGGTTTTCTGAGTCACTTTTCAATGTAAACACAACATCACCACCAGGTAAGCGGTTTTTGAACAATAAATTTGATTTCTGTCCACAGTACATTTTCAATTCTTCCGCATGTTTTTCAACACGCCACAATCTGAGGATTGAACTAGTCAGCATCTTTACACGACAGCGCTACACTTAAGTTTGTTATAAACAAATGTTCTTAAAGATCTGGGAATTTTCACAGATCTGATTCGAAGAATGCGTAAAATTTTGTTTAATGACTCACGGCGTGTAAATTGGTGTCACACCAGACAAAAGTGAAGCTTTCACTATTAACAAAATAACCACTGCAGGGTGTTTGAGTGAGTTACCGATGCAAATACAATATGCAACAGATGTTGAAAATCATCTCGCAAATGATGAATTATGCCGTGCTAGAAACTGACTCGGAAAGTCTATTTTTTACATAAATTGCAGCGAAACGTATTTCAAGTTGATTGCCTAAATATGATATCTATCTGGAAAAGATGCACCTTCAAACCCCTGTAAAAAAGCATTGTTAATCCGGCCTGTGACGTTTGACGAAAATCATTTGGAAGAAATTGAAATGTATTGTAATGAAACGATGAAGGGCGAAAACACTGATCATTTTGATCTTTCGAGCTCTTTACAGGGTTTCCAGGTCAATTTCAAAAGTAAACAATTCATTTTTCACTGCTTGCAAGTTGTTTTTCAACTGCAGAGACGTATTGTACTTGCATCACAATACATTTTCATTTATTCCGCATGATTTTCAACACGCCATAAGCAAGACTGAGTTTGACAGTTCCTTATGATGTGTTGAAAATCATGGGGAAAATTTGAAAATTTATTGTGATGCCAGAACTCTGTTTTCTGGGGTTCGTAACATTTCCTCAGAACGTTTTATTGAAATTGCAAACATAAAATTTAAGATTATTTTGACTATATAAAGTCTAATAATCTTTTTCTGGAATGCATCAGAGTGCCATTGCGCTCGCTATAAAATAAAGATATAAGAAAACTGTGATAAGATGTACTACATTTTATGTAATCTACGTTAGTAGTGTTTCCTCACTTATTGCACACACAAAATCCAGCCTCATTAATTTCAAATCCATTTGCTGAACTACTACCGATTGCCAATGCGGCTGTCAGCCTTTCTCTTCCAATAGCCCCGGATACCGATACATACCAGATGTTGACACCGAACGGCGATCACCTTAAAGTGCAGGGCCCCGTCAAGAGAGTGTGCCATTCGTTCGGATGACTTAGATTTCATCGGGCGGGTTGACTTGCACTTCCGCAGCACATGACTGCATCCGGCATTTGCCGAACTGGTGTGCCCCGCACAGATGTGGGAGGTCTCGGTTGACTAACAAAAAAAAACCCCCCCGCTCCACTCCTCTCAAAAGTATCACCCCATGCACCAACTTGATTACAGAAATACGATACCCCTTTTTCCGTTTCAGGACGATGAAGGTGACACACGACAACAGACTGGGACAGACAGACACGGAGGGGACGACAGGAGAGTGTAAAGATAATCCACAACGCTCCAGCTGAAAGGCTTGCGACCAGACACTGCGCACACACCAAAACTTCCGAATCGTCACGCGAAGCCAAACCATGGCGTAATCGTAGTCACTATTCAACTCCTTGCGCCGTTGGATTTGAAAATAACTACCAAAATAAAGAATCCAAACGAGTAACACGATACACGCGTCGTCTCTCCGTTGTTGATCAATAATTTTTTGGGGAATCGGTATGCGGCCAATGACACCACAAACCGTCAGGAAAGGGTATATTTCACCTGTTCCAAATTCGATCACCTTCTCGTGACTCATCTCTTGCGACCTGCGCCTGTTTCTGGCGATGGCTTGGATAGATTAGCACCTCCAAAACGGTGGTGTCCTCAGAAAATTGATTGCAATTATGTTCCGTTTCCAATTCAGCCGGCAACAGGATGAACTTTCGGTGATATATTTGTGATGACAAGACAATCAAACAACACGCCGTGCTTTTGAAACGGAATTGATTGCATTGCTTCGGTATTTTTTATCGAATGCGAATGTTAAACAATATTTTAAATTGACGTAGATTCGATTGAATTGCTGAGAGAATGCTTTGTATGAAGTTTTTAGACACAATTTAGTACTCAAAAAATCAATGCTTTGTTAACCATAACTAAGCAGCAAAGCAACAACAATTAAAAGAGACAAAACTGAAACAATTGTACCACAAACGTAATAAAGTTGAATCAATTTAAAGGATGATATTACCAAAACGACCAAATTAACCGCTCTCAACTTTTTTGCAATCATTTACTAATATACTAATATGGGGGTCCTTTCCGTTTTAAGTTCGTAGGCTGAAATTTCAGCCTGTCAGCTGTTTGCATTGTATAGCAGTTTTC
>KI922491.1:4496-15222 GCA_000473525.2 Anopheles melas
AAGCTCAAGCTGAAGACCTGGAACCGGCAATCGTCGAACTGATATCAGCGCTTCGATACATGTCGTCTAGAATGGGCAATAATCCGGTCGTACAAAATGCTATTGAAGAAATCATAGGCACAATTCAAAGATTTTCTGGCGTTAATGGTTTCAGATACTACCCGTATGGTAAGTTGCGGTACAAAATATCTTGCCTTAACATTGTCCTTAAAAACATGTCCTTAAATAGGTATTAAAGGTTAAACTAGAGATTTAACCTCTTCGATACTTCCGGAGTATGATCGCTCGCCGCCAAACGAAGTGAATCATATGATGCCAAACTGAAGAACTAAAACATAACTAAATTATCGATCGAAAATGTATTTAATACTATCAAATTAAAACTCCTATTGGCTAATAAAAATTGCTTACTTGTAATAAGCCTTGTACGTGTTTTTTGAATGATTCTACAATCTATTTAATAAAAAACATCACAATAAAGAAGGCAATAATAAACGCATATACCACAATTCGTCACAAATTGTACACAACCGTATCGCTCTCATATCAACCGACTGTTCTTTATATCAACATAGCACCGTGTGTAAACAACCAACCATGCAGATGTTTTCTTTTCAGCTCCATTACCTATTTAAGCTTGTAAAATCATTTGGCCGAGTTCACTTTGTGGTTTTTGATGATCACTAAACATTTTCCAGGATGAAGCTCGTCGTACTGATTTTCATGTTCGTGCTACTTGGTAAGACACTCCTGCTTTATGCAAACTACTAAACTTGTGAAGATAATTTGAACGTTGCTTTCTCGACCTTTATAATGTCTTTGCAGCCCTGGCCGGACACGTGAGTGCTAAGCAACCGGTAGGTACTGCCATGTCTATCATTGGTCTTCTATTTTCAAATTTTCAAATTTATTTATACAGGATTCCTTTTTTCCTTGTTTCGATAAAAATGGCTTCTTTATTGAGTGTCATCCAGGGGGAATATCAAGGCATGAATAAAACATGACATATTGTATTGTTCACAATTAAAAATTAAACACGAGAAATATTGAAGTTTTTTTTATTATTTTTTTAATATGAACGAAAGTTTCCAAATGAATACTAACGTTGTTAAACAAGTTTGTGTGAGAACCTTTTAGTAATTAAAAAAAAACACCGGAACAGCGATTAATAAAAATTTAAACAATTTTGCAAGCAGTATAAATCAAATGAAGTCGTTCTTTCTGAATAAAAAAAATAAATCCAATGAGGTCATGTGATAATCTATACCAAATCTTAACAGCAAAGTTTTTAATGTTACCATTATCCACACATCAAGTATTGGAGTTAACAACATCGTTACGACGTTCCAATTCATTTGACTTATTAAGAAAACAAACAATCCTGTATCAAATTACCTCACTGGATAAACCTAGATTTCAGCCCACAATAACACTTTAAAAGTGGTTTCCACTAAGTGGCTGTTCATTATCGCGGGATATTATACAGGATGAAGTTCTTTGTGCAGGTCTTTCTTTTCGTGCTGCTCGGTAATTCATTGCTGTGTATTGCAAACGTGTGGATTTGTGATATTAACTTATACTTTTCTTTCACGATTGTAATGTTTTATACTTATTTCATTTTTCAGCTGTGCTAGGGCTCGTGAGTGCCGAAAAAATGGCTATAAATCCGGCAACCACAACCACCGCAAGACCAATTGTATGTAATTTCAAGAGCTAAAAAATGGATCAGTTTTTTATTCTTAATCTATCTCTTTACCCAGTTCTTTCCATGTTTTGATGAAGACGGCATCTTTATCGGATGTACGCCGCACCCGTTACAGAATTAATGAAATAATGAATTAAATTTGACTTTAAACTAGCAACTACAACTACAAATTTGAAATCAAATCGCAAATCTTACATTTGTAACAGTTATTATTATAAATTCTGAAATAAACAAACATATAAATATGTTACCATGTAACCATACATGGTAACTGTAACCAATTCCATCCATGTTCAACATTTCTAGAACATGTAGCAAGTGAGATTCCACATCAGCTAGCTAATATATAAGCTGTTCTCTCGTCCTTGCAACCTTTAAATCGTATACTAACCCTGTTTCAATCGGAACTCATTGTAAAAAAAGAACAGCGAAACATGAAATTCCTTGCCACCATAATTATTTTTGCATTTATTGGTAAGTGACAGTACTAAGCGGCTTCCAACATCTAATGACCTTTCATAATTATTTTAACACACTTCCTCCTCTAGCACTGATCGGACAGGGATCCGCAGAACCCTCTCGCAATGATATTGTATGACAGTCAAACGAAAATCAGCACATCAGCGAATTCTCTCCAAACTAACACCAAACCTTCTATTTCAGGCCGTTTATGAAAAATTGTGCCAAACCTTTGGACTGGAGAAGGACTGCTGGACTACTGCCAACCCACCAACGAAAAGGCCTCTTGCTGATTTTAAACAAAAAACCAAAGAGAACAAAGATTTGATGCGTTGAACAGCTCCAACTGTAACCAAAACGTTGCAAAATAAACCTCACATCTGATTTATTCAACTATGAAATTATCAATTTTCTGCAGTGCTGCAATGTAAATAAAAACTAACTGCTTTGCAAACTAGCCGTTTGATGCGCTTTTTAATCGCTTAATCCGAAGAACAACCGAACTTTAAGACGAATGTGTGTAGCAAATAAATCATCCGAATCCATCCACATATTTAATAATTTCAACTAACGAAATCATACGGACGATAGTAATTTTCACTAGGACTGCTCCTTTAAGAAAACGTTTTCAGCTTGGTAAGTTACGGTTAATACTATCTTGCATTAAAATCAATTATATACCGATTGTCTTGCATGTCCTAATGCAGATTTCAAAGGTTAAACGAAAGTTTTAACCTGTTCGATACTTCTGCTTTAAGATCGCTTGTCGCCAAACGAAGTGAAATAACATTCATTTGTTAATCCTTGCGCTGCGGTAAACCTTACACTTTTGGAGCTACAAACCATGGATATGAGATGGCAAATTGAAGGAGCAAAACGTAACTTTTCGCTCAAAAATGTCTTGAATATCAACAAATTATAAATAACTTTGGCTAATAAAAATTGCTTTATCAAAGCGAACCTTATACGTGTTTTTTAATGTTTCAACGATGTATTTTATATATACAATCACTATAAAAAAGACAACAATAAACTCCCATGCCACGAATTGGCCGCACGTGTTAAGCGTTATAAACAATCATAACGCTTCCTTACAACAGTAGTGGTAGTGCATATGCACATCAGTTGAAGTTCATCATTGCAATTGCTGCTTTCCATAAAATTGTTTATTCTCTCCCATGTAGTTAGGTAGTACCTGAGTAATTGTCAAATATCCAGGACTCAAATATGATACTTATACTTTCTACGCCATATTCCAGTGGCCATGAGAGCTAGGCAAATAAATGACTATTAAACCGGCAGTCTTGACATCATGACATCTTTACCACAAAAAATACAGTTGCAAAATTTAACCATACTCTCTATTATTTTATATTTAATAAATTTCCTGTGGAATTTTCGAATAAGTTCTAAACTGAACAACCAGAGCATTAATACTTCTTAACTAATATTTTAATTATTTAATTTGTAGATAAACTATTTTATCAGTCAGTTGATTTATTTAGAATTTTAAACATGTTATTATCTGCACTCGATTAACTGTATAATGCTCTAGTTTACTGGATTTCTATACTAAATCGCCAACAGTTTTACCGGATGGAACCCGAGCATGTAATGATTTCACTCCATTCGCTACTTCGAAAAACTAACCTTACATGACGAATTTCATTGTTATTGCTTCTTCTTATTTAAAAAAAATAGCATTACTTTGTAAATGTTATTTTAACGCTTTGCTGAAACACTCTAGCACACTGGATATTCTCGATTAGATACCTTTGCTTGGGAAAGTGCATAATAGGCGTCAATTGCGCTAAACAACTGAAGCTGTTTCCAATCAAATTATAACCATTTATCAGGCCAACTGGCAAACCAAACTGAAAATAATAACGAATTCAAAGTTTTCACAAGAATATTTGCTCAAATACTAACCTAGCTTGAATCATTGCACGTAGTATTGAAGATTTTCCAAACGTGCAAAGAAACGACATGTCAAACATAGTGAAATTAGCTCTCCTTACTCTAATAGGTATACACACTATTGTAAAATGAAAGCTCAAACCCCATTTTTGACTGCAATTATCTCATTACCTACCTAACAGCACTGATTGGATTAGCGGTGGGACAATTGTCCGAAGGCTCAGTGCCAAAACCTACCTTTCCGGATTATGTGGTAAGACAGGGTTTCAAAGCAAGTTAAAATTCAGCGTAATTGAAAACAAAGTTTCTCTCCGTGTTGCTCCCTAGATTTACGTAGAAGCCTGTGAAACCTATGGTGCTGGAAAGTGTGGACACTCTACTTCAGACGAACCGACTGAACCAATGCCACAATCGTCCCAACAAATTGAAACAAACGTGCAAAGTGTTCTACAAAACTTATAACAAAATGACATTCGAATAATGTCAAATCTCAATGGAAGGAAATTAACGTTTTGAGCAAGGTTATATTCTGAGAAGCACTTTTATTCAATGAAAATCTTCGTTTATTATGAAAATTCAGCTGAAAATGAACCACGATCGTACATGCACTTTCTTAGTGCAAATCAAGCCGATAGACCCCATAGACATACAAACACACACACAAATTTCCAACAGCTCCATTTCAAAATTTGTTCAAGAACTGCACTATACCTGCAGAACTAATTTTGAGTAAATACTTGTTCCAATCGTTCCACACACGTTAGTACAACAAATACAAAACGATGAAAAACATTCGTAATTGATTGTGCATGTATTATATAAACGGAGCAAATCTTTCTATTGGTGGCATTCTCTGCTTAAAGTTAACTGCTAAAATCATCCAACATGAAGCTCTACGTGCAGATGATGCTTTTGGCGCTACTTGGTAATCTTTCCTTTCATAGTTTTGCTGTATTGTAAATATTTCGTCGCATTATATTTTGAGACATTTTTGTTATTTCCTCCTCAGCGTTGCTCTCTTTCGTTGGTGCTGGGGAAATGTACGTAACGGATAAAGTTGATCCTCCACCGTTCGATTCAGACGATGAAGTACGGCTAACAGTTTATTAGGAAACTAGTCAACATCTATTTCAACGTGCGTATCATTTTACTTGCAGAGCTTCTATGACGGATGCCTTGAAGAGACTAATCCTCACGTTTGGTGCTAAGTCATGAAAAAAGGGAAAATTACAATAATCCACGTCAGTACATGAAATCAGATTCCAAGGATTTGAATGTAAAAAGCTTCTTGTAAACACGAATTCAAATTAATCTGAAATAATTAAAAATTTATGAAATCAGTCTACAGAAATTTACCTTCTTTTTATGCTTTACCCATCTCTTCATACAGTTATATTTCCGTGTTGTGTTGATAGCGGCATCTTGGCACACTTGTCTTTATTATTTAATGTTAATAAAAATTCGAACAGAACTGCCGAGCAAAGTTTAAAATGAACCTTCTATGAACCAATACTTCTCAACTCATATTTTAATAATTTAATATGTAAATAGCTTCCTTAAAAGGTTACTTGATTTGTTCAAAATGTTGGACAAGTTGTCAACGTCAATCCATATACCGCAGAATGATCTGGTATTTCTTTACTAAATCAGTTGTTCCGCATCAAACTCGATGAAGTATCGAGTATCGGGAATACTCGACCCGATAAGTGTTCGACGTGGGTCACACTAAACTCTTGCCGTAAATTGTTCAAGAACTGCACTATACCTTCAGAACTAATTGTGACAAAATAGTTTGATCCAATCGTTCCACACACGTTAGTGAAACTAATTCAAACAAAAAGACGCTAAAACGTTCGTAATTGATTGTTCATGTAATGTACTATATAAACGAAGCGAATATTTCTAGTGGTGGCATTCTATGCTGAAAGTTTATATCAAAAATAATCCAACATGAAGCTCTACGTGCAGATTATGCTTTTGGCGCTACTCGGTAATCTATCCCGTTATAGTTTAGCTTCAATGTAAAGATTTCATCGCATTATATTTTACGACATTGCTCTTGTTTCTTCCTCAGCGTTGGTTGCTTTCGCGAGTGCTAGGGAAATGCCCGTAACGGAAAAAGTTGATCCTCCCCCCTTCGAACCAGACGAATATATTCACCCAACAGATTATGGAATATAATAATAGAACTGGTATTACTAACGTTTGGTGCCAACTCATGAAACTATGAAAACTCCAAGTCAGTACATAAAATCAGATTCCAAAGATTCGAATGTGAAATGTATCTTGTAAACACGAATTGATTAAAACTGAGATAATTAACATCGAATGTGTTTGTTTATTTATTTCTATTTTTTATTCATTTGGTTTGTCCTTGTCATTTCACAAGAACACATAAGAACTACGGTAATTGGGTCATTGTTAGATTCAAGCAGGCGTGTCAAGTCTATAAAACATCATAAGGTATTATAAGGACTCATAATGTGTATTATAAGTTAGTTCGAATTTATAAAATAATGTCAAAATTCGAACAGAATACAAACAAACGATACGTTTGGCATTAAAATAATTGAAGTAAAAGGAACTTCTTCCGAGTAGACTATTTCAAGAATCAATGCCAAGCATCATCAAGAAATAGTCTAGCGCTCGGAGTTATAATTTCATGCAGCACGGTGGTGTAGTCTTAATATTTAATATTTAAGTAAAAACCGCGTCGAATTCATTCACACAAGGCAAAAGTATTTTGCTTTGTAAAACATTTTTCGTGATTCGTTTCAAACAGCTGTCAAACGAGTCGTTTTAAACACACTATAAAACAGAACATACACAACCACATGTTTCCTGAAATACAGCAAGCCGGTGCATTTCTACCATAATTTACTATTTAAGTAGAAGTAATCACCCTTTCAAGCGGTTGATTGTTGCCACGCGTTTAATCCTCAATCGGCTCTGGTCAAAAATGAAGCTATTCAAACAAGTAATTATTTTCGCGCTGTTCGGTAAGTATCTACTCTACGCATGAGAGGTGAATTATCTTGCTTTCATTGATAAACCGATAACATATGTCTGTTCCAGCACTGCTTGGAGTAGCAGCGGCAAAGGTTGGAATTAGTACGACGCACGAGCCACGCGAACATGTCACGGTAACGGAAAAATCATGTACACAGTTTAACAGTCTATAAATGCTCCTTCCTTTCCTTCCATGCAGGCAAACGTTTTCGGTGAATGTGACGAAACAGATATTGAAGTAAAGTGTGTAACTTAATGCACGGGAATCGAAAAATAAAGAAGTTAAGACTTTGAAGACATTCAGAAAACAACTACGTCCACTTTATTAGCGTTAAAAGTTACTCCGGCGAACTTTCGGTATGCACATTGGCTCATTTTCACCAGACCATAATTTGTTCCCTTCCTTTTCACATTTCATCTCACGATAATTCTAGTGGCAATATCATCTTCTTATCGAATTCGTTATCATCAATCAAACGAATTTTGTTGATTCTACAATTCGTTCAATTCTCCCCATTCGGTCGTCCTATAAGCATTTAAACCACAACTACATTCATTCCAGCGCAATGTTTGCGTGTGCTGCAATCTGAATAATCTTGAAATACTTGTATTACATTGATCTGGCGCTTAAACAATGAAACTCTTGGTGAAAATCACCATTTTTATTACCCTCGGTAAGCGGATATCGGTGCTGAATAGAACTGAAGCCTCCAATAATCTTTACTTTTTCAGCCATCCTTATGGCAGTGACAGAAAAGGGTACCTTCAGGATGGCAAAGCTTCTCGATCCGGTCACGGTACAGTCTTGTAGAGAATTGCATCAAAAAGATCGTCTCTAAATCGACCTACTTCACTTGCAGGAAATCATCGACTCTAAATGTGTGTACGAGGTTGGGAGAGGACCGGGAAATTGTATGACTTAACCTGGTGGAACGTGGAAAGAGATGGTGGAATGACTTAACGGGTGGAAAAGGACCTATCACAAACACCACATTGGAGAAAATATTTACACGTGACGATTTAAAAAAGCATCTCTTACTGGTTGGTTTTGAATGTAGCTTATAAAAATGTAACCCAAAACGACTGGCCAAAATAACAAACCACGCAAGACCAGTTTCTCAAACACACATTTTCCTGCACCCCAGCCCTTTTGTGTGTGTGGGGGAACCGAAACAAAAACGAAACAATAGCACCACCACGGTCGGCCAAGTAGACGAGACCGGGCCCCACCAGCCAACCCACCAGGTCAACCCGGTGGCACACTGAGGACAATCGCGTTCGCGGAAAGCCGAGCCGACGAGTGAAAGAAATCTTTTTCCATCCGATTTCATAACATTGCTCCCGCGATTGCCTTTCGCCCATCCCTCCCCCGCTCTGCTTCGGCGATCGGCCAAGCAGTTCCACTTCCACTTTCATCCGCAGCAACCGGCTGGCCCGGCGACGACGTTAGCCGGAGGGTGGACGATAGTGCGGAAAAAATAAACACTCACCACCACCACCAGCACTGGCAGATGATCGTTTGTCGGGTATGATGCAATAGCAAAAAACCGGGGTGCCACACGGGGTGCTCCAAGGAAGAAAAAAAAAACTCTCAACTAGCAGCCCACTTTTTCCGCCCAATTGTCTCCTGACTTTTGCGCCGCGATGATCAATGATTGTTCTGTTGGGTTGTTTTTTTTTAATTTCACGCCCCTTCTCCACAGCGTCAGCTGACGTGAGAGCTGCACCCTTCCCCGTTCACACGCCCCTTTTCCCGGCAATTGGATGGCTCTTTCGGTGCGATCGGACGCGTAAGGCTCTCACGCAACCGCACCACCGCCGCCACCGAAGAAAGTGGTTTTGCAGCAGCGCCGGTGGTGGGCTTCTTCACTCAGTGGCAGTGGGTTACGAGGTTTGGGCCTAAGGTGCTGCTGGTGGTATTATATCTTGCTTGCTGTTTTGCTCGAGTGGCGCGTTGCGTTGCAGCGCCCGGTTTCCTCCCTCCCGATCAGCCACTTGGGATGCGGTAATAGTGCGCGAACGTGCGCGCGTGTTGCGTGGCCGTGGTGCGTAGGCCGGAGAGCGGAACTAGGCCAATAGTTTTTTTTGTCTTCTCTCACTCACCTTTTTTTTAATGTTATGATCCTATCTATAAAACTGCTGACGATGCTACGGGGTGGATGGGAAGGGAGGCCCGACGGCGAAAAGAAATTATGAGCACCTTTCACGGATGGTTCGGTTTTGGCATCCGAGATCGTAATGATCGGCCGCAACAAGCCGCTTGACAAGGTGTGTGGCGTGCGTGTGTAGCGTCAAGCGTATCACACACACACACATAGACACGCGCAAGAAGCTCCCGAAGCAATTCCACACTAGCGGTGTTGCTGTAGTTGCTCAATTCGTGGTGCTGTTGTAGGTCGATCACCAATAATGGTGATCGTTTCGCAACTTTGCAGTGCTCTTCCTGCAACGGAGTAGACACACTGTAAACAATTAATATCACCACCACCTCCAGGTTTGAAGAGACTCAGACACTTACATCAAGAACTCATAACGGTTATGGTTTTTGGGATGCAACATGGAGCAAAAGCAGTTATGGAGAAGTACTGCAACGGGTTGAGGTTGGAATAGAAGACATAAAGACATCGAATTACGACATTGTGGAGTCATTCATTGTATGTGGTCTTCATTGTATGTGGTCTTGGTAGATGATGTCATAAGTTTGATATAAAGCAGATATCTAGCCTTGATATCTAGCAGACTAACAAATAGCTGCTATTGCTAGACATCTTCTGATATCACTCCTCTACAAGTAATACGCCATTGCAATCTACCACATGGTAATATTCCTATAGACGAATTCCTACAGGCAAAATGGTGACATATTAAAAAAATAAGAAACATCAAACAAGGATGTCACACAACTCCGTATGCCCATCTGCGCACATGTTTAATCTGGTGCATGCCTCGCTCTCTTGTTGCCCACCCCTGCTCTGCCACCCCCTTAGCTCGATCGCCATCACATGCGTGGGAAAGTTCGTTGAAATCCGCTCCGGCAGGATGCGTTTGTAAACAAACCCGTCCCTTGCATTTCCTTTTTTCGCCTCCTCCTCCCTTGCAGCAGCCTCATCCCAGCTCTCGAACGTTTTTTTCTCTCCTGCATGCTGCCTGGTGGTTGTATTTTTTTGTTTTATTCCTTCATCTTCCATCCCGTCGCTTGCACATGGCGAAATTATGCATCCACACAGCTAAGCATTCGTCAACAGCACAACGCAATCCAGTTATGTTACGAGTAAAGGGAAAAAAGAGGACACGCACACTCATTCTCTTGGAATGATGATGATTATTCAGGATTTTCTCTGTCCGTAGTTTTTCACTCTCTCTCGTCCACCCGTGTCCTTTGAATTGCCAGGACTTTCTCTCAACAAAACTTTACCGATCGCTTCCACACGCACATTCTTCACCCGCCTTTCCGATGTATATAATTACATACATTATTTAACTACTTGACAAACGGGGGCCTGCTGCTCAAGCTGCTCGCTGCCAGGAAACACGACACGGAATGTGGTCTCGAGTGGTTTGAAGAGGTCTCTAAGGTTCTGTTTGTTTGGGTTTTTTTATTTGGGCCTTGGGCCTATGAGTTGGATGCACGTGGTG
>AXCO02013277.1:0-10238 GCA_000473525.2 Anopheles melas
TATAGATTCCTTTCAACATTATTTACTCAGCTAATTATGGATCTTCCCGATTGAAACTTTATTGAAAATGATTTTTTTGGTGCAATCTGTAAAAACCATCATTGGGTTGGAGTGGAGGAGGTTCTGAAGTTGTCTGGAGCCGACCGGAGCCGGTTTTTAATAGAACATGATGAGCATATTTTAACTTTTGAACTAAACTATTGAACTTTTTTTGTGAACTTTTGAAAGAAACGTAAGCAAAACTTAGAAAACGGCGGTTGAACGATTACGTAAAGTTTTTTGGTCGTACACAAGACGGTTAAATAATCAATTTATTACAACGAATATGAAATGAAACTAAAACTAACGATCCAAAATGTCTCATCACATCCAACGGTTTCGGTTTTACCTATCGCGCTACACACCTTGACTTTATCGAGCAGTTTGAAATCCTGCGAACTGCTCGACAAGCTGCTCGACCACCCCGGTTGTTTGACGTTTCCCGTTTATCGCGCGTGTATTCCGTGTTTCTGTCGGGCGCGTTAAATTTAGTCTGTTATTTACCTCGTTTCGCAAAGAAACGCGCATTACCACAATGAATTTCTCGTTCGGAACGCCCACCACTACAACCGCCACGACCGGTGGGTTTTCTCTCGGCGCCGCTGCCACCAGCACTGCACCGACAGGAGGGTTCTCCTTCGGCTCAACGCCAACCTTCGGTTCCACCGGCGGTACGGGTGCTGCGGCACCGACCCTGTCCCTAAACCCAGCAGGAGCAACCACATCAACCGCACCGGCCGCCGGAGGTTTAGGAACACTTTCCTTCGGAGCACCACTGGGCGGAACTGCTGCTGGCACTGCTGCCACTCCCTCGCTGGCTGCTTCCGGGGCACAACAAACGGCAGGCGCAACGACAGCCACACTGCCAACGTTTGGCTCGCTGGGAGGAACCCCACAGCTCGGTACACCGTCGGCCACAGCAAGCTCGCCCGCTCCGGCCAATTCGAATCAACCAACCGCCGGTACGACAACGGGCATTAACCCGCTCGGTGCAGCTCTTGCCGCACCGGCCACAACGACAGCCACCGCCGCCGCCGCCCCTGCCCCTCTGTCGTTGGGTGGATTCGGCCTGTCCAAGCCGGCGGAACAGAACACACTGTCGCTCGGTGCGTCTGGCACAGCGACAACAACGCCGGCTGCCACTACCACCAACACGGCAGCGTCCACTGCAGGCACCAGCGTCGGCCTAGCGGCCAGCCTCACCACCAACACGCAAACGACCCAGTCCGCCGCCGTCGCCGCCAACCAGCAGCTCAAGTTCTTCCAGCTGGAAGAGTTCATCAACAAGTGGACGCTCGAGCTGGAGGAGCAGGAAAAGCTGTTCACCAACCAGGCGACGCAGGTGAACGCCTGGGACAACATGCTGCTCGCGAACGGCGAAAAGATCGTCGCCCTCAACGAGGCGGTCATGAAGGTGAAGGCGGAGCAGAACGCGATGGAGCAGGAGCTGGAGTTCATTACCGCGCAGCACACCGAGCTGGAGGAGTGCATCGTGCCGCTCGAGCAGGAGCTATCGCGCATCGGCCAGATCGATCTCGAGCGCGGCCAGACGTACTCGATGGCGGAGACGCTCGACTCGCAGCTGAAGCAGATGTACGAGGACCTGAAGGAGGTGATCGAGCATCTGAACGACGCGAACAAGTACACCGACCCGAACGATCCGCTCGTGCAGATTGGCAAGATACTGAACGCGCACATGAACTCGCTGCAGTGGATCGAGTCGTCCTCGACCGCGATCACCAACCGGCTGGAGGAGATCAACAAGATGCACGAAACGCTGCGCAAGGATAATGAGCGATCTTTCCGCCTGACGTACTACGATCAGTAGTGGGGGCTGTGGGGCTTTAGGGTTAAATGAATTTAAAATAAATTGTATTCCAATTGGACCGGTAGGATGGTGTTAGGGTTTTTAATATAAATTTTTATAAACTTTTGTTATTTAATCCCTAACAAGGACAATAATATGCATCCTTACAGGGTTTCCCATGATGTATTGGTCAGTTTCCATGATTTTTTGGTGCGTTCCTACGATTTTTGATCGTGTCCCATACATTTTTGGTTCGTTCCCATTATTTATTGGTATTATCCAATCGGATATCAATACAATTGGACCAACAATTTCTGGGAAACGGCAAAAAATCGTGGGAACGCACCAAAAAATATGGGAACCTACCAAAAATAGATGAAAACCAACCAATAAATCGTGGAAAACCCTGTATATCCCAGCTGAAAGTTGTAAGGATGGGATAGGCATCCTAGACCTGTAGAGATTCGATTTCCTATACTAGACTGATATAGATATCGTTTAGCAGTTTATGAATAAATTCCTAGCACGCGATAGGTTCAGTTCCTGGACCAAATAAAGCCTAGTCAAGGACCTGTGTACCCTCGTAATCGCTACAAATTAAATAGTTTTACATATTAAATAATACTAATAATCTTAACCCCATTATACTCAACTCCGAACGACTCCGGACGATTCCGGGCGATTCCGAATGACTCCAGAGGCGGATCGGAGTCGACTCCGAATTTGTGCCTACTTTACCCATCACTAACACGTACATCTACATTACACTGTGGTTATTGTTCCGCAGGGGATGCAACCTCTTCCTGCTTCCGCGCCCGATCGTGCTCCTTCGCGTGTACCCGCAAATCCGCTATCGCCTGAAACGATGCATCGCACCGGCCGCACGGGTACGGTTTGCCGTGCGTTTTCATATGCTTCAGCATGCAGTTCTTCTGCGCAAAGCCACGGGCACAGTAGCCACATTTGTGCGGCTTTTCACCGGTGTGCGTTCGCATGTGTATTTTCACGTGGTACGCCGACGCGAACCTAAAGAGAGGGAAAAGTGAAGCAAAGTTGGTAAAGAAGATGCGTTTTTTTTAATAGAAGTAACCCAATTCCTTGTTACCTCATCTTGCAAACTTCGCAGGCATAGTGACGCTCTCCTGAAATCGCAAAGTGGAACATTACTTGTGGGTTGTGAATCGTGTTTGCGAATCGGAAACAGTAAGCAATCCACCTACCTGTGTGGATGACCTTATGCTTCACCAGCGAGTAGTGCCGGTTAAACTGTGACCCGCACGTGTCGCAGCTGAATGCTTTCGTTTTCGTATGGGTAGCCAAATGTACCGTCAGATAGCCTGAACCATTGGAAAAAAAATCATGTTGAGACATTTTTTGAAAAGTTGCTTAAACGACAGTTCCCCTTTTCCACTTACCCTTCGTGCTAAACCGACTTGGGCATATGCTGCATGCCCAGGGTTTCTCGCCGGTGTGGCGCTGCTCGTGCTGGCGCAGGTTGCTTCGATCGCTAAACTCTTTGCCACACTGCGAGCACAGGAAGCCGGTCCCGTGTGTATGCGTCCGCATGTGGTTCGTCAGCAGCTGCTCCGACTGAAAGCCTTTATCGCACAGCGCGCAAAAGAACGATCGTCGTGTCGCGTGACAGTACTGGTGATGTTCGAAGGCCGCCTTGGTCATAAACACTTTCGGGCAGAGGGTGCAGCGCAAAATTTGATCCGCATGCTCGCTGTGCAGGTGCTGCGTAAGTTCCGCCGGTGCGGCAAACGCTGGTCGATTGCACAGTAAGCAGCGCAATTGCACGGGATTCAGTTTTGGTTGTTCCGTTGTTTCCAACAGCACGTCGGCAGAGTCGTCCTGCTTTCGTTTCGTCGTTTTTGCTTGCTTTGCGTTCCTTTTCGTTGCGGCACGTGTTCGTGCATGTTTTGCTCCACGCGTTTCGTGCTTTACCTTGGAAGCAGGTATCGTTACAGTTTCCCCCTCGGAACAGGTCGGATGATCTCCCTGTTCCAAGGCAACATGCTCAGCGGCATCGTCATCAATAAGGTTTGAAACCAACTCCACCATCTCACTTTCGCCTTCACTTTCCACCTTACAGTGTGGGCCGATTTCTTCGGTCGTTATCTCAACCACCGTTGTAGTGTGAGGTTTGCCACCTACCGACACTTCCTCCGTTTCGTACGCTAGCGGAACAATCAGTTTACCCTCGGAAGAATCCACCACGCCACCACCACCACCACCACCACCAGCACCGGTTATGTTCACGATGAACGTTGCGTTTTTCTTACGCGCTAAACAGTCGCGTAGCAGATCGCCACTCCTCACGCACTGCTCGTACAGCCCGTACGCCTCGAGCACTTTGGCTTTGCAACTGCCGCACACTTTCGTGGGAAAGGACATAAACTCGTCCACCTTTACCTGCTCCGCGTTGAACACCGAGGGAACTAGCTTTTCCATCATCGCATGCATGCTGAGTGTGCCGGCACTGTACGCCACTTCGTAGATGCAATGCTCCTCCGTGCTGAGGACGGCACAGATGCGACAGAACGTTAGCTGTATCGTCATGGTTTGGTCTTGGGGCAGTTCCTTCTCCATCGTAGCTGGAGGCGGCGGCAGAGAAAGTTTTGCGACACTGTGGTGGGTAAGGCGAAGAAGCTGCGCTACAGCTGTGCGTTGTTTACATTCCGGAAAGCATCATAACAGATTCAAGGTGCATAGATAAGCAGTTGTATCAACGATGTGTGATTATCGTGACTTTTAACCCTTCAAGTATCGTATCAACAAGTACATCTATGGGAATTTACTAATCACAATACAAAATTCTACTAAATTTCCTACACTTATTCCTACTAATTCCAGGACTGGTAAGGAATCATGAGTAGTTGCAGTAACAGCATGGGTTCATGATAGATTCCAGGGCCGGTATCGGTTCAGCATCAGTTGCAGGTCCTTTATGGGATTACTTTCAGTCGCTTGACTGGTATGGACTCATGAGTAGTTCCAGTACTGATATGGGTTCATGATCGGTTCCAGGAACGGTATAGATTCATAATATATTCCAGGGCCGATATGAGTTCATCATTGGTTCTTGGTCCGGTATGGGTTCAGTATCAGTTCCAGTACCGGTATGGGTTCATGATAGAATCCAGGCCGGTGTGGGTTCATGATCGGTTCCAGGACCGGTATGGATTCATTTTTGATTCCAGGATCAGTATAGGTTCAGTTTTAGTTCTAGTATCGGTATGGGTTCATGATTAAAGACGTCTTTACTGATTGAAGGTTTTATTGCAACTAACTAATCCTTAACTACGTTCATAGACTACTGTGAACTGTGTTCAATCTACAACGATTGCTAGATTACAACAATGATAGATTCCAGGGCCGGTATGGATTGATAATCGGTTTCAGGACCGATATGGGTTAATGATAAGTTCCAGAACTGGTATATGTTCATGATAGGTTCCAGAACCAGTACAGGTTCATGATAGGTTCCAGAACCAGTATTGGTTCATGATAGGTTCCAGAACCAGTATTGGTTCATGATAGGTTCTAGACCTGCTATGGGTTCAGTATCAGTTCCAGTACCGGTATGGGTTCATGATAGAATCCAGGCCGGTGTGGGTTCATGATCGGTTCCAGGACCGGTATGGATTCATTTTTGATTCCAGGATCAGTATAGGTTCAGTTTTAGTTCTAGTATCGGTATGGGTTCATGATAGAATCCAGGCCGGTGTGGGTTCATGATCGGTTCCAGGACCGGTATGGATTCATTTTTGATTCCAGGATCAGTATAGGTTCAGTTTTAGTTCTAGTATCGGTATGAGTTCATGATAGATTCCAGGGCCGGTATGGATTGATAATCGGTTTCAGGACCGATATGGGTTCATGATAAGTTCCAGAACTGGTATATGTTCATGATAGGTTCCAGAACTAGTATAGGTTCATGATAGGTTCCAGAACCAGTACAGGTTCATGATAGGTTCCAGAACCAGTACAGGTTCATGATAGGTTCCAGAACCAGTATTGGTTCATGATAGGTTCTAGACCTGCTATGGGTTCATTATCAGTTCCAGTACCGTTATGGGTTTATGATAGATTCTAGGGCAGGTATGGGTACATCGGTTTGGGATCAGTATCAGTTCCTGGTCTTGCATAGATTTAGCGCCGGTCCTTTAGGCATTAGGTCATGTGCAGTTCTTTAACCGGAAAAGGTGATGTTTTGGTGTTAGGACCAGTTTAGGTTGGTTTTGGTCTCAGAGCTTTTAAGGGGTAGTCTTAAAAATTCATTTTAATTCGATTTCGAGACCATTGTTTTCGGCGTACTCTTTACAGTAAAGAGGATCTTTGAAATGTATTTGCGTAGCCCTGTATTTCGCTCGATCTCGCCCGGATATTCGAATAAAATGTATAATAAGTCAAAGGATATACTTAATTACAAATTCCTTCTTTTTTTATGTATGTTATGTTTTGATAAAAATACCCAGTTTTTATGACAGTAGGTGACCGCTAATTAAATTAAATTTAAATTAAAGGGGTTAAAGTGAGAAAAATTCACATTTGCTATGAATTCCTCTTCGTAAGATTCCGAATGTTTCATGTTTTGACATTTGTGGGTTTTTTAATTGAGAATCACTCCAGTTAGCGAACTTCCAGTAAAAAAACTCCAGCAAAACACATCCAGTTAGTGGCAACCTACTGTAACTTCACGTTTTTCCAATGAAAATACCTTAAATTTGTCATGAATTATAGTGTTTTTTGTTATGACACTGTACCCTGATAATCTTTTTTTTTAAATAACCTCCTCATAACGCAATGTCAGAACGGAAAACGGACAGCCGGATAAAAGGTAGTATAAACGGCGCTCCACTGTAGTTTACTACAAAGTACATTAAATGAAAAAAACTTTAAACAAATAATTATGGACAACAAATAGTTTGGAAAAAAAATAGAAAATTTTTCTTTACTCTTGTCTTTTAATAATAAAAAAAAGTGTGATCATAATACAACAACACTTTGTATCTTAACATACCACAAACTCTCATACGTAAAAGTAATTTACTTGTACATTTCATTTCTTATTAAGCTTCTCTACGCAAAGTGGCAAATCAATTCTAGCTTTAAAAAAATGAAATAAAGTATAGAGAGATCTTCACTTTATAATTCACCGTTTCCCTGGGCACCAAATATCATAATGCCTCCTAATCCTACCGATCTACTCACCAAAACCTCCCTACATCGTTTGATTGTGCCCAGCCGCCCGTACCTCCTGCTTGACCGACCGGCCACTGTTTCTTTCCTTTTCGTACCGAATTTTCAGTATGTTCGTGCTGGTAAACCGTATCGTACCCTTGTCCTCCTCACCGGACAGCGCATCCTTGCCGCCCGGCAGATAGTGGTCCTTGTAGTGGTTGCGCAGATCGGTGAGCAGCCGGAACGATGCCTCACACCGATCGCACTGGTACGGGTTTTCGCCCACGTGCGTTTTCATGTGCTTCACCATGTCGTTGCTTTGCGTGAAGCTGCGCTCACAGTACGTGCATTTGAACGGCTTTTCCCCGGTGTGTGTTAGCATGTGCCTTTTCACGTGGTGGCTCGAGGTGAATCTGAAATACAGGGAAAATAATTTTAGCACACCAGTAGCAGATGGGGACACTATCATACACTTACCGCATACTGCAAACCTCACAGGTAAAGTGACGATCTCCTGAAAAGAATGATAAAATGCGACAATATTTAATAGATTGTAATTGTGCATCAAACAGCACTACAGCAATCGTACCTGTGTGGATTAGCTGATGCTTCACTAGCGAATAGTGCCGGCTAAATTGTGACCCACACGTGTCGCAGCTAAAAAACTTGGCTTTCGTGTGGGTGTGCATATGTCTGTCCAGGTAACCTGAAAAGGAAGCAAGTAGCAACTGTTGAATCCGTTTTTGGACTAATGAACACGCCACGTCTACTTACTCTTCATACTGAAACGACTCGGGCACAGATTACACTGCCACGGCTTCTCACCCGTGTGCCGTATCAGGTGCTGGCGCAGATTGCTCCGATTGCTAAACTCCTGCCCACAGTGCGAGCACAGGAAGCCGGTCCCGTGCGTGTGCGTCCGCATGTGGTTCTTCAGCAGCTGCTCCGTCTGAAAGCCTTTGTCGCAAAACATGCAGAAGAACGATCGTCCCGTCGCGTGACAGTACTGGTGATGCTCGAAGGCCGCCTTGGTCATGAACACCTTCGGGCACTGCTTGCAGCAATGTATCTGATCCGGATGTTCCTTCAGCAAATGGTCGGTGTGCTCCTTGGGCGAGGAGTAGGTCGGTGCATCGCACAGCAGACAGCGGTACAGGTCGACCTTCGTTTTCGGTTCCTCCGTATCGTTGTCACTTTCCTCCTTTGGTTGCTTTGGCTTCCTGCCGGGTCCCTTCTTTCCACGCGTCCGTTGCTCACTTGTACCGGTAACCGTGCTGTTGCGCTTAGCGCTTGCGTTTCGTGCCGATCGCGATTTGCGTGCTACCTTTTCGCTCCCCACCAAGCAGCTGAGCGGTTTTTCGTCCTGTTCCTCCGAATCACAGCCAAAGTCATCGGTCGGCGAGGGGGTACGCGGTGCGACCAAATCCGGCTTTTGTTTCTTCCCCGATTTTGGCTCTTTTGTGATTTGTTTTCTAACCCGCCGGCCGGTGGCAGTGCCGGCGCTACTCTCCGTGCTCTGATCCAGCAAGATCGGTTCGTCGTGATCGACAAAGTCCGACACTGTCTCCTCCACCGTCGTTTCGATCGCATAGTCTTGCTTCAGCTCATCATCGTACGTGTTTTCAATGACCAGCGCACCCGGTTTGCGCGATAAGCATTCGCGCAGCAGATCGCCACTCCGCATGCACTGCTCGTACAGTGCGTACGCCTCTAGCACCTTGGCCCGGCAGTCTTCGCACACCTTCCGCGGCCAGGACATGTACTCGTCCACCTTCATCTGCTCCGGGTTGAACACCGAGGGAACCAGCTTTTCCATCATCGCGTGCATGCTGAGCGTACCGTCCTTGTAGATCGTTTCGTAGATGCAGTACTGTTCGACGCTGACCGTCGCACAGATACGGCAGGTCGTCGGTTTTATGTTTAAAATCAAAAACTCTTCCTCCATTTCTGTTAGCTAACAATGCGCGGAGCCTGACGGACGAAGACGATGCGTGAATTTACAAAATAAACAAATTGTTTGCTTGTTGTGACTTCTTCGCCCCGCTGTCAAGGTTGGCATAATGCACAAGGTGTTGAGGGGGGTTAGATATGACAGCAGTTGCATAAGAATGTTGTTGCTGTTTTCAAATTGACCGTTGAGAACGGTGCATTGTAGATTCCAAGATTGCAATTATCCCATCGTATTTTGTTCATTTTATTGAGTAGACCGTTATTGGGAGCTCCAAATTAGTGATGGGACAAATAAAGTTTTCGTCGGAATCGAATCCGGCTAGCTCCGATGTTTTATGGAATCGATTCCGGATAGTAGGTCCGGAATCAGTTTCCGGAATCGGCTCTGGAATTTGTTTCCAAAATCGGCTCCAGAATCGGAAGCGGATCCGGAGTCGGAATCGGCTCCGGAATTGACTCCAGAATCGGTTCCGGCATCGAAATCCGCTCCGAAATCGCAATTGGCTCCGAAATGACGCTATGTATTAATAACCGCAAAGAATCAAAATTTATTTGTAAACGAGCCATTCTCATAGCGATTTCCAGACTAATTTCGCTTCTGAAACTGCTTATTTAAATTAAAGAACTGATTTTCATTCCGGAGCTAATTCCATTTCTATAGTAAATCATGATTCGGTGTCAAATTGCGATTCCTAGGTCGATTCCGATTCCGGAGCCAGTTTTGATTCCGGAGACGATTTCGATTTCGATTACGGAATCAGCTCCGGAGTTAACTCAGGAATTGCTCTGAAAATAGCTCCAGTATCGGCTCCAGAATCGACTCCGGAAGCAGAATCGATTCCAGCATCAGAATCGGCTCTGGCATTGATTGCGAAAACGGAATTGGAATCAGATAGGTCCGATTCCGATCAGTCGTTGTTACTGGGGGACGGTTCATTTTAGGCTTGAACCCATGACGGGCATGTCATTCGAGTTGACGACAGTATCACGGGGCCGCCCTTCTTCTTGGCATATGACCTATGGACGCAACGATTTTACATTAATCGACCACATTACTTTATTTATCATGTACCAGATGATAAAAACCACCAATTAAGTTCGCGCCTATATTTTACCATTTTAAACTATCTTAAATAAGGGGCAGTTAAGTTTGTAGATCTATTCATGGTAATCCAAAAAGCCGATTTCATGCAGCAAATCATTCAACATGCAAACTGCTACCATTCCATCAGCCAATCTCTCTCTCTCTCTCTCT
>AXCO02013305.1:0-10429 GCA_000473525.2 Anopheles melas
CGGTTACAACAATGATGAACCGGTTACATCGCAGAAAATGTTCGCCAACTGTCAAATTCATGCGCACGGTTAAGCCGCCCGCCTGTTTATCCGTCCCCGGAAAATCGATGTTCTACTGTATTCATTACGTTGTTTTTTTTTTCATTTTATGATAAAACTAACGGTCTATTTGAAATTTTAAATCGCTTGAATTTGACTCGAAAATAAGCACAATACGAAAAGAAAAAAGAAGCGAAACGTTATTCTCCGTACAAAATGTATGGAATACCCGTGCATGCTGGTTGCCAAATTCCGTAGAAAAATTGAAAATAAATCAAAATAAAATACTTTCGGCATGTTGAAAATTACAATTTATGCACATAAAAATCGGAAATTTAAAATTGGGAAGCTATTGGCTGGGAGTTTCAAGTCAATAAAACCAATGAATCAAAAGTTATTGCAGTTTAAAGTTGAAAAAATGCCGGATATTCGGTTGCCAGCTTAAAGGTTAAATAAACTTCGAGCACTGGAATCGAGCTGTTGACATCTACGCCTGGTTGTTAATTTGCTCTTTGGGTAAATGATTCAAGCTGCAAAGAAACCAGCAAAAATACAATCAAACAAGTTCGGCTTCTCGTAAACATCTTCAGCGGAGCGCGATCCGTCGATTGTTTGCCTAATTTCATGTGAAAACCAACTGCTGAACAATCGAAAAATGGGCGATCGTGACAAAACTATGTACGGCTCCACGCTCTCGTTGGAATCGATAAAGGTAATAGCGGAAAGCATCGGCGTCGGTAGCCTTCCGGATGACGCGGCCAAGGAGCTGGCGGACGATGTGTCGTATAAGCTGAAGCAGATTGTACAAGACGCGGTCAAGTTTATGCACCACTCGAAGCGCATGAAACTGTCCATTGCCGACGTGGACCACTCGCTAAAGGTGCGTAACATCGAGCCACAGTACGGGTTTGTGGCGCGGGATTTCATTCCCTTCCGATTTGCCTCGGGCGGTGGGCGCGAACTGCACTTCATAGAGGAAAAAGAAGTCGACCTGACCGAAATGGTGCAGGGCCAGACGCCCAAGATTCCGCTCGAGCCATCGTTACGTGCCCATTGGTTGGCGGTGGAGGGCGTGCAGCCCACCGTACCCGAGAATCCGCCACCACTGTCGAAGGATGTGCAGGCGCTGGATTCGGTCAATCCGGCCCACAAGCTGGACAAAACCAATCAGAAGGATACCACCGGCAAGCCAACCATTAACAAGCACAAGCTCAAGAACTCGGAAACTGTGCAGGTGAAGCAGCTGGCGCAGCACGAACTTTCCGTGGAGCAGCAGCTGTACTACAAGGAGATAACCGAGGCATGTGTCGGTTCCGATGAGGCGCGTCGTGCGGAAGCTCTGACATCGCTGTCCAGCGATCCAGGTCTGCACGAAATGCTACCGCGAATGTGCACGTTCATCGCGGAAGGAGTCAAAGTGAACGTGGTGCAAAACAACCTTGCGCTGCTGATCTATCTCATGCGAATGGTACGCGCGCTGCTGGATAATCCGGCACTGTATCTGGAAAAATATGTAAGTAGTAAATCGTTTGTCCGTCAAGGGGGCGCAGTAAGACGCAACTGTTAATGTTCGCGCCCTTCGCGCGCTTTTCTACTCACAGCTACACGAGCTCATTCCCTGTGTGTCAACGTGCATCGTTTCGCGGCAGCTCTGCATGCGCCCTGAGCTGGACAATCACTGGGCGTTGCGCGACTTTGCCGCCCGGTTGATGGCACAGATTTGTAAAACCTTCAACACCTCCACGAACAATCTGCAAACGCGTGTGACGCGGCTCTTCAGTGCGGCACTGCAAAACGATAAAACGCCACTGTCGTCCATGTACGGCGCGCTACAGGGTCTATCCGAGCTGGGCACGGAGGTGACGAAGGTGTTCATCATACCACGCCTTAAGTTCATCTCCGAGCGCGTGGAACCATTGCTGCAGGGCATCACTAGCAACATTAGCAATACGGATAAAATTGCTGCCGGCCACATACGAGCGATACTGCAGAAGGGCGTCCCGCCGATACTGAAAACGTTGCGAAATCCACCCGATCTGGTGGAAGAGTACAAGCGGGACTACGGCTGCTTGGGGCAAACTTTGCACCAGGCAGTGGTGAAGGCACGGTCGGCATCGCCCTCGTCCGGTGCTGTCGGGGCGGGTGGCTCATCGGCTTCTAGTACTACGCCATCGACCGCCACATCCATTACGGTTAGCACGAGCAATAATAGCAGCAACACGGTAGTCCTGACGGCAACACCCTCCAGGCCCCAAACACCGCAAGCTATTTCGGCGGCCAAAACGATTGCCGCTACAGCCTCGATACAGCGCCCCGGAACGGCAGCGGGTGGTGGCGTGGCCGTACTAAACACCGGCAGTCAAGCGTCCCAACCACCCCAGCAAAAGTTTGTGATAGTGCCCCAACGTGCTCAAACGCCGTCCCCATCTCAAGGTATGTGATTCAATCGATGTTCTGTTTGGTACCATTTCCAAAATCTTCTCATTATTTTCCCGATCGGTTCGTTTATTGTTTATTGTTTTTGCATCCCGCCATCCGAACGCCGTTTACTGAAATGTAGACGATTTTGTAGGTCCCATCATACAGCGCCAGGGCAGCGTATCGGGTGGTGTACCGGCCGCTACAACCACCGTGCAAATTCAGCCGAACATGATTAAGCTGGAACCGGTGACTGGCAGTAGCAGCGGCAGCATGGCAGCAATGACGTCATCATCGAACACGAACGCACCACCAAGCAGCGGTACGGCAATCGGCCAGAAGGTGGTTATCATAAACCAAACCCAGACTGGACCGGCTGCTAACATAATCGCCAAACCGACGGTTTTCCTTTCCTCGGGCTCATCCGGAGGTAACAATGGGCACGAAGAGATTCACGAAGATATCATCCAGGTTCCGCCTGAACTGGATGACCTCTCCCATTTGGAATGAGATGTTTGCAGGGTAAAGTGATGAAGCAACAGATGTATATATTATAGTGTGGTAACTGCAGTCCGTTCAGTTCAATTTTCGGGTCCGATCTCCGAAAACTTGGCATGCGATGAAATAAAACGTGTACATCGGTACATAAATTGCACTAAAATACATATATTTAGCATACATTAACTAGCACATAGTGTTGGGCTAAAGTGGACGTATTTGTTTGTATTTAAAACACAGGTTACACAGGTTAACTTGTTCCGTTCCGTGGTATGTTTGGGAGTGTATTTGTGTGTGTGTGTATATTTTAGTAGGTGTGTCTGTCTTTTGCAGGTTGGATTACGATTCTTCTGCGGATTCCCTTTTGGTGTTGTATCATATGTGTACGGTTCTGCTGTCTGGTTCTGGTGGTCCCTCTGGCATTGAGAATATGAAAATTGTTACAATTCCATTCATTTTTTTATAACATTCATTTAGAAAGTGAAAGATAGACAGTAGAGTAAGTATAGTTTGGATAAGTTTTCATTTTAGATAGAAGCATAACCAAAGCATATAGAGTTTTGGTGGTAGCGGTGGTGAAGTGTCATAAAAGGTACTCCGCGTCGAAGTGTAATAGAAAATGATCTCTCTCTCTCTCTCTCTCTCTCTCTCTCTCTCTCTCTCTCTCTCTCTCTCTCTCTCTCTCTCTCTCTCTCGCTCTCTCTTTCTCTCTATTCCTCTCTCCGTTTCAAAAGCTGAAAGAAATTGCAACTCGACGACTGATCATCGTGTTATGCGGTGCGAATGTGAGTAGCTTAGGAGAATGCTCTTGATATCGTGAAGATACGTATGTTGGACGCGCTACTATCCCAATGAAAGTGGCGTGATGGTGAAACCGTCTCTTCGTTAATGCGGAACTTTGCTGTTACTGTGAAGAGAAATGAACATAAATAACGACTCTCAGTGAACACGCCAGCGCTAACTCTACCACTTACTCAAAAGCTGCAGAAATTCGTTCAACGTGTCCTGGTTCCGTTCGGTACAAGCGAGCACAAACTTGCACCGATTGTGCGACAGACAGAAGATGTAGTTCAGCGTGGACAGCAGTGCCGGGAAGAGGGTATGATCGTACACAATGTCAGCCGCCACGATCACGTCCGGCTCGATCAGCTGGCTGAGATTGGATGCGCTGATGTACTGCCAGTCCAGATCCATCACACCCATCAGCGTATTACCACTGTCCAGCAGCAAGCTGACCAGCGGATTGTCACACTCTACCGGCGCAGCATTGGGGAAGTTCAGCCGAACGTTTTCCTTCAGCGCCGACAGCACCGACGAATGGCAGTCCGACATCACTATGATCGATGGTTCGTAGCATTTCGCCAGATAGATGCCGGACAGGCCCACGCCGGACCCGAGCTCGAGGATGTTCCGTCCGTGGAAATCGTCCCGATTGTTCGATATGTGTTCGCAGAGCGCTTTGGCCGCCTGCCAGCTGCACAGACCCGTCGTTCCTTCCGATACGAACGCGCCCGACTCCTTCAGCGATATTACGCCCTGTCCGTGCGGCAGCTCGTAGTGCTTGTAGCTGAGCCCGATCGACGGATCATCCAGGGGCAGTTCCGCACCGGGCGAAAGCATCGCGCAATACTTCTCCATCAGTCGGTCGTGATGCTCCGCATTCATGCTGGATAGCTGCGTGATGATGCGCTTTAGAAAGGCGGCCTGATACTCAACACTGAGTGGGTAGCGCTGGACCAGCGGATGATCTACAGTAGCGTCCAGCAGTGCCGCCTGCTCGTCCCAGTTTAGTTCGTGTTCTAGCAAACCCTACACCACCATTGGATTTGCACACGGCAGCAAAATCAACAGCACAGTAAAACGTGAAAGAAAATTAAAGAAATGATAATGATAATGACACTGCTACTGGGACGTAGTTCACTCACAACACGCAACGAACGTCGTGGTCACAACTCACATGCCACCGGATCAAACGTATCGGAGTGCAGCAGAGAAACTGTTTGCTCACGAGCTTTAGCGGACTTTCGTCGATCTCGTCTGCTGGTTTAACACCGTCATTCGGTTTCATTATTGCACCTTGCTCATTCGGTAATACGGCATTCGCTTTTCCTTCCGGCACCGGTGGCACTTCCGCGCATCCGTCGACACGAGCGATTGTGTTGCTTGAGTTCCTTGAGATATTATTAAAATCATACTGCACGTACGGGCCAACAAATAAATGCACACACCGTAGGGATTATCGATCAGACCTCGATGCCCGCCGAGACTGGCCGTCCAACTTGTCGCGTTGTTGTGAATTTTCCTGCGACAGAAAACAGTAAATACACTTGCGGTTATTTTTACTTTCCTTCGCCTTCGTAAATAGCAAAACCACAATAAGAAAAAAAAAACAACAAACAAGCGATGGTATTTGGCTGGTGTCAAAATTAATGTTAATTAACGTACTCCCACCAATGATCTATTCCGTCGCTTTTCCGTGTAGAAGCTATTCTTCGGTAAACCTTCTTTTTTGTCGCTTATTAATGACGAGACAACTCGTCACGCAACGAGAACACGAGATAGTTTATTACCGCCCGTGATGGCGGGGTGGTGCCAATTTGTCTTCCTTGCCATTTGTTTGGTCCACCCGTATTGACCCGTGCTCTCTTTGTCCTGCGGTGTGGCGATTCCGCTGCAGTTGTGCGCGCGCCCAAACTTTTTGCATTTGATTTTTCCTCGCCTCCGCCCCCCATTAATGTTTCTTTGTTTTCGATGATAACGATTATCTACTCGGATCAACCACTCAGTGTGATAGCGGAATGGAGCCATAAACTGAACATATTTTACTATAAGCTGATGAAAATGGTTTAGATTAAAACGTACCTCTCCGTTATAGTACTCTCGGAATAATGCCTATTTTGTACGTTTCAATAAAAATAAAAACAAACTTATCGCGTGCGTTTGTTGTGATTTTGGATTTGCTACTTGGGTAGAGCACAAATGAATGTCAAATGCACGCACAAAGGGATGCGCGCAGATTCATTTATTATTTTATTAAATATTCTTTTCTTATATTAATGCTCCATTTCAATACATTTGTTTCCCTACTATTAATTACTCTTCCCTTTTTTTAATTAATAGAACAAAAATGTGTTTATTTCATTGAAATTTCTACAAAACGATTATTTTTTAAATGTCATTTTGCTGGCAACAGCACAACCCACAGTTTTACACCAATCTTAAAAATAAACCATACAGTTGCAGAAAACACCCTGCGCGTTGTGTCTCTCCAACCGTCGGCTGTGGAAACCTACTGAGTGTAGCTGACTGTTGCTTCAAACGCTAGCGCCGTTACGTCAACACGCCATTCCAAATTGAACCGTCGTGCTGTGAGGTCACACTCATCGTCGGCTCTCGTCTCAAAACAAACAAATCGTGATCGAATGTAAGTTTGTGGTGATGAACCTGCGTGTTTCTGGAAGATTTTCATCAACCGTTTGCATATCCTTAGTGTTTGTGTGTATGTGTGTTAGTGGGTTGCGTTTCTTAGTGGGATAATTACACACCGTAGCGAGTCAATGCCAGCGCCTTGGTAGAGTTGCTGCCCTCAGCTTTGGCCTTGCAGTTTCTCCCATCGATCGATCGATCCATCCAAGCCACCGGGGGCCACTGGACGCGGAGGACGATTTTCTCCTTCACGTTTCTTATAGTTTTGGATACTTTCTGCTTTTCTTATTCGTTGACGTGTGGCAAGCAGTGTGTAGCGGCACTTTCTGATGCACACCCATTCCGTTCTCTTTCTCTTCCACAACCGTATGTGCGCCACGGTATGCTGTTTCTTCGTCTTTTAGCATGCTGAATATGTTTGTTGGCGTACGTATATGTGGCAAAAGTGATATGTTGTGCCCCACAGTGCAGTAGTGTTATTTTGAATCCATCGACATCCAGCTTGTAAAGAACATATCCAAAAACCCCATTCACTTACGAACGGTAAGTTTTTAACACAAACACACAGATACACACATCAACAAATAATCACACATACACACACACACACACACACACACACACACACACACACACACACACACACACACACACACACACACACACACACACACACTTCGGGCTAATTTTTTTTGAATGATTCACCGCTCAAGACCAATGTTGGATGAACTTTTGGTACGTAAACTTTGATATTTATGAAAATAAAATAAAAAAAAAAAAACTGGAACATTGATCTAGTCAACAAAAAAGTCCCGAGATCACGAAAGGTTTAATGGCGCTTAATTGACGATAAGTCAGGTTAAATTGGTAACTGTCGCGCGACTTCAAAGCGGAATCGTGCCAATTTCAACTCCTCCCGTAGGTCACACGAATTCAATTAAGATCGTGGCACGCCTCCGTTGCGATGGAAACGGCACACAGGGCAGTGGAGGAATGGTGCTGCTGTGATGGCTTAATTGTGATAACATTAGAAAGAGTTTCATTGGACGTATCAGCATTCACTGTTGATAGAAAATATTGTAAAAGTTGTTGAATTTTTGACAATTTTGAACTATTTTTGACGTTTAAAATTTATTTGTCCAAGCACAACAGATGTCCTTAAAGCAGCTCTCGATTATGCCCTTATTACCGAAAACTGGAGGGTCATACGCATCAACGGTCACGCATACAGTGACGATCGAATGTTTGGGGAATGCACCAGTTGGCCAGCTTCCTTCCCCTGTCCTCCTCCCTGCATCCCGGCCGTCTCTTTGAACCTCCTAAAACCCTTTGAAAACAGGTTCCCTGCTAGCGTGTTCTTTCCCTCGTCTCGATGTTTCTCCTCCATTTCGTCGTTGCGATCCACCACTGGGCTGACCTTCGGGCATAGTGGTCGTTTATAATTGTGATTAAAGCTGCCCACGCACCAGAAACGACTGGTGGCTGGTATTGTCGTGCGAAGATCGTTGGGGAATAACATCCGCTACTTACTTCTTTCAATATCGTTTGGAAACTCCAGTATTGTGTCTAACAGTCTCTAGAAATCTCAAAATCTCTGCAAGTAAACGTAACAACGTTGTAAGCTTTTTTTGTTTCAAAACGATCATTTCAATCAGATTGTAGATTACCGGCTATTGTAAATGCTTCGTCTTTGATTTAACGTACCATACTTTTAACGCCAATAGGAAGTTAAAAATTAACTATGAAAATGATGGTAGTTTGATTCCTATCGACGTTTGAAAATGTCAAAAAAGAGGCAACAAACCTCTCATTAGGCGTTGTTGCCATTCCGCTGTCAATCTGGACCAAACCATCGAATGAAAGACAAAAAGGTTTACTACACACAATCAAAATAGAAATCATTATGCAAAAAAAACCCCAATCAGCAAATTGAAAGGTTTGCCCAATTCCTTGTAATCAACCCGTGCCCAAGACCGGTCAGGGCGAAGTGAAATCTCATTTCCGTTTTTGGACGTTCCCCTGACATTAGAACACGCAGGCGTAAATCGGGTAAAGCGTCTGTATGTGTGTGTGTATGTGTGTGTGTGATTATGTGGGAATGTGTGAGAAATAGGATGAACTACGATCCTAACCGAACGGAAAGCATAGCACAGGAAGTAGCGGCATCTTAACTTCATTCATTTCACGAAACCAAAACGAACAGATTAAAAGCCACGAAAGCAACCAGCAAAAGATTCAACACCACAGCAACTCCAAATAGCGCACACGGACTGGACCGACCTAGGCAAGCTCTCGCGGCGAAGCCAGGTCAGGGAAGGACGCGGGCCACACCGACCCTTTGCCAACTGTTTCACCGTGGCGGCAGGTGCGACGAAAGCGACGACTTTCTACCGAACGGATATGGCGATCGTTGGGACGAAGCAGCAACCGGGGCAAGACGCGCTCAGCTTACTGACTTGACTTTTTGTTTTCTTGCTCTTTGCTACTCCTTTCCTTCTTAAACCGAAACTTGGAATATGCTTTACGAGCGGCCAGACTATGTGCTGCACCGCGACCCTCTGCCCTAAGGTGGAGCTGTGATTGATTCAGTTTGTGTTGTTTGTCGTTTTGTTTGTCTATCTTCGTGTGTGTGTGTGCGTGTGTTTGTCCCGCTACTCACATCCCCCAAAATACTCACTCATCCACTTTCGCCACAAACTATAAAGGCAAGATCGTTTGTTCGAAAAGATTGCTCAAAAACTCACCTCTTTAACTAACTGTTTTACTAAAAAATGCACTGGTTTTTTAGAAGCGCCAAAGATTAACAAATCATACAGTTGAAGAGGAGAGACTATAATGAGTGAATCACAATCCGAGCTGCCTGCACTTGACATTATCTCGTGCTTGTTAAGCGGAACACGAAATTCAGTGCGAACACTCGTTCTCACTACTTTTGCAAGTGGTGCCTCTTGATAGAAATCCCCTTGGAGGCCCTTAACGGATTGTTCTTTGGTTTGCATGTGTGTTGGCAATGATAGTTGTGGTGTTCAAAACCTTTGGGCCTTTATACTACCACTCGTTGCTTTCATATCAGCTGTACTGCTCAGCTTTCTGTTTGCCAGATAAACACGAATCAAAGCCCTTTTTACACGACGGGAGAGCAAGCAACAACCACTATCTTCAAATGCAAACTAGGTTATCGTACCATCGCTGCTGTTGTTGTGTAGAAAAGTGTGATTTGTCTGGAACGAATGAAGCTATTACAAAGTTCGGTCTAATAAGCTGAAAGTGAATCATTTTCGTTCACTGGTGCGCTATATTTGTACATCAATTAATATTTGAACGATCGGTAAACCGATCTCTCTTTCTCTCTGTTTCTCTCTCTCTCTCTCTCTCTCTCTCTCTATCTCTCTCTCTCTATCTCTCTATCTCTCTCTATCTCTCTCTCTCTCTCTCTTTCGCGCACACGCGCTGTAGGGCACAGAAATCAGGAAACAACAAACCAAATTGGTCCCCCATCGAAAGCACCTGACCGTGAAACAATTTTCCATTTTCAACCAACGACGTTGGCTTTAATTCCACTTTGTTGCCGTGCAACAACACTATTGTTTGCGTGTATGTGAAGGTTATTTTTCCACCCAGCTTGTGACTGTATGGCACGACACGACACGCCGCCCCGTCGGTACGTTCGAAAGCGGAAACCTAATTTACTCCGTGGGCCTTTTACAAACTTCACATGTTTAGACGGAGGTCACTCGGTCTAGTTTCGTGTTCTGCCCACCCAAAAACTCTTTCGGCGCTCCTTTTTCCGTATGTTCTACGGCGAGCGCCAGTTTTCTCGTGCCGATCTATTGAAGCCTTTTTTTCCGTTCCGATCGTTCTTCGATTTCAGTTCATTTCCCACCAGGTTGAACCTGAGGCTTGGTGCAGCGCGGGTAAATGAGTTGGCAGTTTTCGGGTTTCGTTTCGTTTCGAACCTTTTGTTTCGTTGCTTTTGTTTATTTTAATGACCTCAAGTAGCACGATATGGAATCGGTATCGATTGATGATTGGGTTGTGTTTTTTTTTT
>KI922508.1:0-10651 GCA_000473525.2 Anopheles melas
CACGGGGGCAAATTTGAGTGCTACCGAAATGCATTGGAATGGCCGGTTTGGGTTTGAGGCGCTTCAGCTTTTTTGCTGCCTCGTGTGTGAGTTTAATGTTTTTTTTTCGCTGCAGCACATTCCTTCCGGGCTAGAAGTTTATCGGGGCCTCGTGGAACGCAAGTCTGTACCATGAGTTTTTTCGGTTGTTTGCCGCAATTTTCTTTCGACCAGATCACGGTGAAACTTCAAACGTTTGTTTCTTGTGATGAAGCTCTTCACAGCAACGATTTCGAGAGTTTTTTCGACTAGAAATGCGGAAATGCTTCCGTTCAAACTATCACTGTACGCCTTACGAAACGGTTATCGGTCTCGAAGGAAAACGCTTCACACAAACACACACATACACACAAACACTAACCCTATTTCACTCTCTTATTCTTTTCCATTACCCCAAGCTTTTTTCCTTTTCCAATTACCACCAAACCACACGCAAAGTTCACGCACCGAAAGCGAGCCCACTGTTCTGTATTGGTTTGCCCGCTGGGATGGGAAGGAAAATTCCCATTTCCATCACGCAAGTAATTGAACGCAGCGCAGCTTGCAAAGGCTCGTCTCGGGCAAGAATGAGACGGAAAAGAAAAGAGAGAGTGTAAGAGCAAGAGAGAGAGAGAGAGGGAGTGGTAACATTGTCGCCCTGAGGGAAAAAAATCACCTCTTTTGGTGTTGTAAGCACTGACTGCACTGTTTTAATAGAGCGACAAAACCCCGCACAGAGACACCGAACCACACGGAACCGAGGCAACGATACGACTGACTTTTCCGAGCCGAGAAAAGTCGGAAAACTCACCGCCCGAAGGGCCAAAGGAAACTCGCCCTGCACGAACGTGGCGCACGTATCGTTCGGCAAAAAGTTTGCCCAGTTCACTCGGTTTTGTAGCTCAATTTTCGTTTGGAGAGCTCAGTTGTGGGAGCTCAGCGTTACTCACCGCAGCATCACTCATCGCCACTCTCGTTTGCGGTGAGTTTCGTTTTATTTATGTTTTGTTGCGTGAGCAGCCCTTTCTAGCACACACACACACACACACACACACACACACACACACAGACGGACATGTTAGGGGCACGTGAAAGATGCTTTTAAAGTGCCACCCGGCCATCCCCAGGGAGGGCGGTGGTGAAGCTGGCCGTTGAAGTGGCTTTTAATTAATTGTCTACGCGACCGAAAACGTCCCGCCGTGTTCCGCCACGTTTCGGGTGGCGTTGTGTATGCGTGATTTCTTCCTATCAATCGCCGGCCGCTTTCGACACTAGGCGCGTTTTTGTTGCTGTTGTTGTGTGGAGCAACACGAACAGCGAGCAGCAAGATTGCAGCAGGCCGCGCGCTGGACGTTAGCATGCCATGTGTAAACGCTTTTAAAATTCTTCAAACAAGACAGCGCGTGTAACGGCGGAACACATGGACACAATTTGAATATGTGCACGAGGTGCGGGGGGTTTCTTTCCCTTTGGTCGTCGTCACGCTGTGGGGGTTTTTTGTGTGCTTCGTGCCTGATGGGCAAAGTGTGGAGGAGAAGGCGACGGATCTTTTAATCCGTGGAATGTGTATTGACATTTCAATGGAGCAGTCGAGCTGTTCGATAACGGATCAAACCGATCGAGCGGGTGTTTTGGAAGTGGATAAGTATGTGCGAAAAGTGATGCTGACAGGGAGATTGAGTAGTTAATTGTTGGATGTTATCAAAACAAGATTGAAGATAAGCCGGTTTGATAGTGTATCTACGAAATTAAATTAAAGGCAATTAATGGGTGTTTTTTTTATGAATCTAACCAATCTGGAGATCAAATGATTCATAAATTCTTATTTTTATTTGATTCAAGTGCAGAAAAGCAGTTCATTTGAAGTTTTGATAAGGCTACACAGTGTTGATGTTTGAAAATAGTTGAAAACTGTTGAAAAATGTTGTGTTGTGTTGTTAAACGGTGTTAAACTGAAATGTCATTATGAAGTAAATACCTCATTTAACAGTTGTTGAAAAACATCTTGGAAGTGGTGAATAATTATTTGCACATTTGAAAGTGACTTGGAAAGCCCTGTATGGTTAGTGTTTTACCTTTTTCAAACCAAAATGCGAAATATAACATGATTTTTGGATGGTTGATTATTGGATGTGTTTTTTCTTCCATTTTCAACATATAATTGTCGGCGTAAGTGTTCATGCGATCACCTTTTGCTAGCTTTTTTGAATACCCAAAGAGCGTTGGGTTGATATAACAGCTGTCAAGGCACACTGTTATGTTCCTCTGATCCTGAGTTCAGAACTTAAACGAAGGCCTTACGATTTTCTTCATTCTACAGAATACATTTTCTCTCCGACATCGAGTTGAAACACATAAAACCATCACGAACAACACTTTACTTTACTATCTTGCGTAAAACGTAAAGATCAAAAAGAAACGTTTTATGAATAGATCTCTTATCCAATACACCGTTTTAATTATAATTTACAAAACCTCAAGCAACTTTCGCGTTAATGTGTCACTTGAGTGCTGTTTTGTGATGTTTTCTGTTCCCGAAAATGCATCCCCAAAATATCAAAAGACAATTTAAATAGCGCCATCTTAAAATGCATAAACTCACCACTTATCTGAAAGCCACTAATAAAACTCGAACCACTTACAACGCCCGAAACAGGTTCACCGTCGCTTAATGCACCCGTTAATTTCTTCACCTAATGAAATTGTTGTTCCTTCGGTCCGGTGCCGGTGCCGGGCCGAGGTGCACCCAGAGACACAGGAGGTGGGGCACATTAATTGATGAATGGGCAAAGCGGGGAAATTGATGACTATCTAAATGACGCACCCGATAGCAAAGGCAAGCGGGTGTTCGACACGTTTAAGCTTGGAAGTAGCAGGAACAGCAGCAGCAAATGTTGCTTAAACTTTGGTGGTAATTTACGAGCCACTGATAGTGGCTGTTGTCTTACGCTCGGTTAGTTCAGCGGTTAATTAGAGTGCGCGGAATAGATCATCAGTGGCGTTTGAGGGGCACCGAAAGTGGAGAGGTTATTTTTAGGAAGGTTTTTTTTTGGTTTAATTTACACAAACTGCACTTCAAAGAGCGACGGAGAGTCGCTTGCACATGGTGAAAGATTAGGTTGGCGGCTGCCACTCTTTAGTTGGTGTGATAAATCTACCAGCTCGAAAACCAATTTGACAAAGGGTCCACCAGGCTTTATGAGCTCCAACGAGTCGGTGTCCCCGTTTGCCATGGAGTACCGAATGCTCCATACGGGCTGTATAAATTTCACTTTCAACTGTGACACATGCTCCCAATCGACATTTATCGGTGTAAAATATTGTCCAGCCTTCATAAAGAGCGGAACCTGTGAGCCTGCACTCAGATGTGGTCCTTTCTTCTTTCGCTCTTCCGTACGTTGTCGGTGGGTGTGAAGGCCGAAACCGTCTTTGGCACAGTTTCACCGCGCCTGACAGCACGAGTTGGAATGCTCCGCGTCGTAAAACGTAGGAGTGCGTGTCACTGCGCGCTGTCCGTTTGGAGTCGGGAGCTTTGATGAGGATTTAACCACCTCCGATCAGCACGCAAGTGACGCAAAAAAATAACGCATCTTTACACGTCTTTTGTCGCGGGTTTTGGTAGCCTCCAACGCGTATACCAACGTGAGCAAAGAAGACCACAGACTCTTCCTCCATGGGTGGTTGGATTTCAATTTAGCAACTGGCCGCGCTCCGAGAAGACATTGGTGCCATCGATCGTCACGGCTTGCAGATCCATCATCGGATTAGCGGCCCACGGTGTGTGTGTGTGTGTGTGTGTGTGAGAAAGGGCCAATTAAGGTGTCGATTAAAATTCACCGTTTTTTTCACCATCCCCTCCCAGACCTTTTAGGTTTCCCTTTCTTGTCACACAGAAAGAGGCATTCTGCTCCGTCATCGTCGGTCGGCTCTGCAGGCAAGCGGTGATTCGCAGCTTTCCAAACGACCACCCCGACTGTGTGACCCTCTTCTTACCATCCTCTGCACGTGGGGTCTCCGAAGCTGGGGCCGTTTAAAAGGGCCCCTGTCAACGGCGGGCCGCCCCTATCGCGATGGCAATCGATAATGTCATCGTCGAAGCTCGAGCCCGGGCGGGAACATACCAGACCGTGTGATAGGCATCAGCCGCATTCACCGTATGTGTGTATGTGTGTGTGTGTGTGTGTGTGTGTTAGCTATCTCCAGTTGATTTTTAAACTTTGCTGTAGCAGAATCCCACCCTGTCCTAACCGTTGTCAGCAATGGGAAGCTGCGTACAATCATGGCGAGTAAAAATGTGGGAGTGAGCGCTATGGAAGGCCCGTATGGCTCGACACATAGTCGATGTTTCGTTGTCTTACTTTTATTTCCTCTTTCGTTACTATATCCAGTAACTCCACGTGCGCACGGGAAGTTGGTGGACTTTCTGGCCACCCCGGGAATACCGACGGGAAGGATCGTGGGGTAATCTTTCTCTTCTCTGCGCTATGATGGTAGTTCCACGTAATCCCATTGTCGTTACAAGGCCAGGAGGTGCTGATGGGAGTTCAATCGTTCCACCCGGACGAACGTGGGGCCTGGCCCGCCCCTCGTTTTGGGAAGCCTGTGGAATCAATAATTTTGATTAATTGTCCTAGTCGCGCGCGCCCCGAAAAACCAGGGGAAACGCTAGCGCAAAGTGGATACAGGTGAGATGTGCGCTCAATAAGTGTTGAATTTTTCATCCTACATGCCGAAGCACTGTTTGTTCCCTGCCTGTTCCCGCAAACGCAAGAAAGCTTTCGCCCGATGAAGCTTATCGAGAGCTTATCGGGGTTGAGGCTATCGGGTGGACTGGCAGTGGGATACGGTAGTTCCAAGTCGATACCATCCGCATGATAGCGGAGTGCGAGAAAGAGGGTTCCCGTTTGGGCCATACGTTGCCGTCACATTGCTAGCTTTATGGTGGGAGTAGTTTGAGGGCTGGCTTGGGAAAGGATGCGAAGCGCATCGTTCGGCAGCTGTCAGTGGCTCAATTGTTCTTAGGAAGTTAAACGACTTGTGACACGGTGGTGGATCGTTGCCGGCAAGCTGCACTGCTAGATTGGAACCGTTCCAACGGTTGAGCTGGGAAATTCTTCTCGGTACGTCGTTTGCACCGGGAAATAAACGATTTCTTTGATGGCTGGTTAGTTTGAAAGATGGTGGAATGCAGTTGGTTACTTAATATATTAAAATGTAAGAAATGTTTAAAAAAAATCTTGCACTTTATTATCCAGAGCGTTATTTAATAGATTTAAGCAGGTATGCTTTTAAAATTGTGGATCGTGAAATGCACTAGAAATCAACTCTACTGGATGACTATACTGTAAAAATGTAGGATGAGGAGCGTCTGAAGTTTGGCTACTAATTGAAATCCTATTATTTATGCGACTGCTGAATGACATCTCGTTGAGATACTTTTGGTGTGTTTGGTGTGTGTTCTTTCCCATAATACAATAAAGTAGTAATGCAATTTGAAACATACACGAGGGATAGAATTTCTAATTTTATTATTTGAAGGAATATTCAGATGATGAAACCAAAGTACATTTCTTTATTGATGTAAACGAAACACAGTTTAATATTCGCGTTAAGTTTCACGAATTAACATCCTTGAGTATGCTAATCCCACAAAATCTGATTTGAAATCATACCAATGTATGGTATTAGTGTTTTTAATATTCTTATAACGTCCATTCAGATTTGCCGTAAAACACTCGTTAAACCACCATCCTCCACGATCAGGTCTAGCACAGTTCACATCCTTTTTGTTATCATTGTCTCGATCCATCGTGGTAAACTTCATGTTGTTATGATAATTTAATGAGTCTCCTGCCGTTCCTATATACGAACCTAGCATTAACGGATATTGCTCCAGCTCACTGCCGATCTCGGTCGCATTATACCTTGCGTACTTGTACTCTCCGGAGAAATCTTTTAACTCCACCAATAGCTCGTGTTTTTGTGCTGAAGTCACCAGATGCATACGCTCCAGCCCAAGCCAGAACTCTCCACCAACGTTACCGAACCCGTTTCGATAGTCTGTCCAGTTGCGATCAAAGTCTACCATTCCGCTGTACCGATGCTGGATTACTAATCAACCTCCTCCGAAACTAACCTGCTCACAGTATCCTAGAAATAGCTCACCATTTTCGGTAGGCTGTAACAGGTACTTTCCCGATTGCTTCGCTGACTCATCTTTGCACGAACGAATGGGTCTTTTCCACAAAGTAGAGTCTGACCTGGCCGGTAGCTGATCTTGATTGGATCCGATCATTTCGATCTCTTTCCGCATCTGTTCGTGGTTGGCGCAGATAGCCTGCTGCGAAAGAATTTTATTCGATTGTGCCTGCAGTGTGGTCAGATTGTAGCCAATCGTTTGGGCCAGCTGACTGATCGCCCCAGATAGTTTCTGGTCGATGCTTTCTCGATCCTCCTTCATAGCGAACTCCATCTCAATTAACTTGTACTGGATATGTTCTAACTTGCCGACCAACTCTTCGAAAACGTCGGTTTCATTGATGTCCACACTGTGAGCTCTAGCCACTATCAACACAAACACAAAACACAAGATCATTTCATGACCGTACATAGTGAGGTAGAACTGTTTGCTTTGTATGATTAGAATGCAACTGAGCGTCCGCTGTTGCAGCTTCTTTTTATACTGGCCGTATGGCATAAAATGAAGGATATCTTGGAGGATGTTAGAAGAAAAGATTATCAGTAATGCAGTGACGTTATTTCTGTTTTGCTATTTTACACATTAGCAACAAGAAGCACCATTTTCGTTAAGATTAATTGTATATGTGCAACATGCACCGATTACACGACCAAAGAGGTTGGAATGGGTAGCGTATTTATCTTACGAATGCACTTATCTGGTTTTGAGGGGTATTCAATTATTTTGGACTTTATGAATGTTGTAAACAGTTTTGAAATGAGTAATCAAATAGTATTATTGTTTTTTTCAAATTTGCTGTGTTCATTCAAGTTCCTAGTCGTGGAACTTATTTTCATCAAAAAAAGATGACAAAGAATGGGAAGTTTTCAAAAAAACGCATTTAAAACCTTGACAGACCCTGCCTACTCTATATCTCTGATACGAGTGGTAAAAAAACGCAATAGCAGAATAAGCCCCCGTAGAGTCAGCGAGTCTGGAACGGTCTGTAGGATTACGGTCGACTTGTTATCTCGCTTTTAGAACACAGCTCGTTTCTTTTTTTCCTTTCTACATTTGTCGCTATCCATTCACTCCTGCAATCTACGGTTCCAACTCGGTTTCCGTTGCAACATTGATATGACACATTGTTGTGTGGCACTGCTACAATGTCCCTCGCTATCATTAATGCTAACTAAGCTGCCACCTAAAATTAATATCGCCATAGTTGATCGGTAGAAGCATTTTAAATACCTCTAATTAGCGTGAAGTAGCAACACAATTTCCGTTCGCCGTCTTTAACGAACGCTTTCATCTCATTACGCATCATTGTTGTCTTAGCAAAAGCTTCCAAACAAAGCCCAATGCTCGCTTCGAGATGGGCGCTCCAGGGGAACGGCGGGAAGACCAAAAGCAATTAGAGCAGTTTTGGCACCATCGCTCATGCCAAAACGCATCGTTTATCACCTGCTATTATGAGCGCTAACGCGATTCGTAACGCGTACTTAGCGATGTACCTTCCGTCCAGCGGCTGCCGATCTGTGCAAAAGAGCTGGGATGTTATGGGGCCCCTCAAAATCGAAAAGAAAGATACGAAGAGACGCCATTCAAACCGTACCGTCGGAGGGCCCTTCAAAACTACGGGATCATAAATTACCCAAGGCCCGCGTGCGCCACGAGAGTACTCCACGGCTACCGAGATGGCACCGCCTGACGACGGTGAGGTTCAATGTAGCGTAGCGTATCGATTTGGTGAAGCGCGTTTACATTCCGCTTCAATGAGGTATTGTGCTTTAGAATTTCATTGTTGTTGTTGTTGTGTGGGGTGGATTTTCCACGCTTGGGTGTGTTTCTGTGTTGCGTGCCGTTCCCGTTTCCCGCCCTAGAAGTAGGATCGTCTTTAAGCCAGCGTTTCGGACAACTCGGAGTTCGGCGCAAAAGCAAAAGGATGCCCAAGTCGTCGTCTTTCGCCTCATCCCATCAACCCTCAAAAGCAACTGTCAGTTGTTTTGGTAGTGAAAACAACATCGTTTAAAGTGTTTTCTGTTTGTGCTGTGCGCCGTGCAAAGTCAGCTGCAGTCGAAATATTGAGCACGGGCAAACACACACACACACACACACAGGGCAGCGGAAGGTCTGTTAACACCCTCATCCCTCGCGCTGTTTTTCCATCTGTTCTGTCGGTTGCTGCTCGGCGAGGAACGGGAAGAATGAAAGAATGCACCCAGACCGTGTACGGACCGAAGTGGTGTGGTGTGTAAAATGTACAGTGTTTTCTTTTCACGCAGCGTGGCGTTTTTTCTCCACCTCACCCGACTCATTGCCAGCGCTCATTTCTATTATTTCTATTTGCGTTGACGGCAAGTTGACGTCAATTATGGTGAAGATGTTTGATTTTCACTTCACCTCACAGCCCTCAGCGGGCTCTCTTGCCGCTCGTACACTTCCCGTAAATCCATCCCCGGGAGCCTCGGTTTTGGTTTGGTTCCAGCGCATCCATCCGGGCGCTTCCATCAGCTTGAGAGCAACGATTTGAGCAACGAAAATTTGTTGACTGTTTCAATGTTTTTCAGTTTTTGGGGAAAAAGAAGGTTGAAGTTGTGAAAGGGCAAATATTTATGGCTGTCCAAATATTATAGTTTGGCGGTTGGAACGAACAGTGCAGCTTTTCCAAGCGAGGTGTCTTTTTGTGATGCAACTGATGCTACTGTCGGCTAAGCGACAATCGGGTGTGCGAAGAGTAATGCACATAACCTTCCCGTTAAAAGAATGTCAACTGAAAGTATTGTCAAGAAGACAAAACAGTTACTTGTTTTCGTTCAAAACCAAAAATAATGACACATTATTACAGTAAAAACGAACTAATGACATTCACTGTGCGGTATAATTACTGTTTCCCAATTCCTATTCAATAGCACTACACAATACTAATGACTACGCTTGAAAAGGTTAATCGGTAAAGTATGGTGCCCCGCAGTGTAACAATTGCCAACCGAGCCCACAATGCTCCATTTGAATGTCACTAGAATGTGTTTGAAAATTACTCACCAAACAGTACGGTCGGTGCTTCCCTTCAACGTACCGGGCCGCAAAACCGAACACTTTCACATCATTAATATGCAAATCGTTCGCACGGTGGTGGTCCCTCTCGAGGGGTTTGCGATGCTGCACAAACCAGCGCTGCTGCACGGCAAGCATCATTTCAAATGGCAGTCCATTTGTCAAACCGGGGGTACGAAATTTGGGTTCGTTCGTATTTTATCAATGGCACCAGGCAGCACCACTGGGTCGCTGGGTGCATTAGAATTTATAGTTATTTTGCTTCTCTACCACCGCCAACGAGCCGAGGGCATCAATTCAGACATTCACCAGCACTTAACCTCGCCGGTCTAGCCCGGGCGCGCTGTCTAATCGCGATCCAATCGTTCAACAGAAGAGGCGAGGAGAAGCGTTGTGTGACAGCTTTCAATTGTTTGTTTGTTTGCTGTACTGTGGAGCGAGTACGATGGGGAGAGCGCTCAGGTGGGCACCGGAATCTCATCCCCTCTATCCCGAGGTCATCGGGTTTGGGGGTTATGAAAAATGCCATCTCCCGACCTCGTTGCTCCGTGAGAAGTGGAGAATACGGGCTTTTATTTCGGGCTTCGGATGCATCATAAATCAAGCGTGGGTGAAGGTTTCCCTCCACCAAAGACAGCGATATAGAGAAGCGAAATTGATCCTCTCAATCCGTTCGCTTTGTTTTCTTCCATTCTTTCTGTTGGAGTTGGAGAGAGTGGGAGTTTTGATTAAAACCAAATGTCACCGAACGCAAATGGATGAAGATGCAAATTGGCTCTTCGTTTGGGTGAAATATTGGAACAATGTTGACTTGTTGGAAGGCGCTATGGAGCAACAATCTGGAAGAGATGTAGAACTAGAGAAGCTTTTAAGTGATGAGTGGTTTTCACGAAAGCAGACACCTTCCGGGTCAGTGAAACTTTCTTGCAATTATAACAGCAATGATTGGAGTGTAAAAGTGACAAATGCTGGAATTAGTTTTTTTTTTTCTTCAGGAAACTCTCAAACATTTTCCTTAGAATTGTGTCTGAAAACAAAGTGAAACGAATGCTTAAATTGTTCACGCGTGGCACGTTAGTCCAAGGGCTTGACAATGACACCATTCTGTGCTTAGACTACACTTAGAGTAATGACGCTGAGATGCATTTCCCATCCGGTGTCCCTTCCTTTTCAAAACCGTTGCTCGCGTCATTGTCTAAGTTCGCTACTGCTTACGTTCACACATCGCTAGGCAACCTGTTTGCACCTGTGGCTGCAAGTATTCGAGCAGTACGAGCTATTCTAGGTCAAAAGGTGCAACCTGCCAAAGGTTGCTAAGGTTGAAAGAGCACGGTGAACAGTATTAGGCACAGCAGCAGCAGGCGATCATCCTTTCCAGTATGGTGTCGCTGTGTGTCG